>JAMKQA010056836.1:0-17165 GCA_024699735.1 Posidonia australis | reverse complement strand
TGATTAATTAGGCCTTTTATTGAATTTTAAGCTGATTTAAGTGGGTTTTAAATGGATTAGGGTTTTTATTAGATTTTAAATGGATTTGATCAGATTTTTTTTAATTAGGGTTTTTATTAGGGTTTTATGGGATTTTGGGTGGATTTTAATTGAATTAAGTGGGCTTAGGTTGATTTGTTGGATTTCTGGTTTAATTGGGTCAGGTGTGCTAGTGTGGGTCTGATTGGGACCTATGTGGGCTAGGATTTTGGTGGTCGCGACCAGAGCATCAATCGGAGGAGCCTGCTGCCAAGTGACTTCGAAATCGGGGTGTCTACAGAAGGAAAGTACATTGGCTATCATCAAAGAAAGAGTTCAAAATAGGGAAAAATCTATTTGCTAGACTTTTGGATATTATCTTAAATGTGCTATTCAATAAGTTTATGGGTTGATAGTCTTGCACGCATTGAGCTTCCACTTTTTTTGGAACTAGGGTGATAAATGTTTGGTGAATTCCTTTTAAGGCATTAACACCAGAAGAACTCTCAAAGTAACTAAAGAGATTTATTAAATCTACCTTGATATGCTCCTAAAATTGTTGAAAAAAGCATATAAGGAAACCATTAGGCCCTAAAGATTTATTCCCAACTAGTCCAAACACACTAGCCCTAATTTCCTCCTTTCGTAAATTTGACCTCCAAGGACTATGGGTACTAAATCTTACAAGGAAACAAGAGATCCCATTTGAGTTCTCCATGAAAGACCTCTTTACTATTAAAGAGGTTAAAGAAGTGTTTTTCAAAAGCATTGCATATTGCACCTAGTATATCTATCTGCAACCCATCAATGTTAAGAGAAGAAATGAAATTTTTCCTTCTCCTACCATTGACTATTTTATGGAAAAAAATTATGTTGAGATTTCCCTCTTTCAGCCATTGAATTCCAGATCTCTGTTTCCAATATAATTCCTACTCTAATAAAAGATTATAGTGTTCATGCTTAAAGGATTGTTGCATTTCCCATAAAGGCATGGGTATATGCCTCAGCTCTGCCTTTTTATCCAGATTAAGGATCTGTAATTCAATCTTGCCCAGCCTGATATTTCTCTCCAACCTTTTCCTAGGGATCCATTGTTTGATAGTCTTCTTTAGATTTTTGAGTTTGTAGGCAAGTCCATTTATAGGGTTGGTATTAAAGGAGAATTTAACCAAGCATTCAGCTACCAAGTCCTGGAATCCATCTATGGTAAGTCAAGAACTGAAGAACTTGAAAGGAGAGGGTCCCCTAGTTGGCGGTAAAGTATTTAGACAAATAGGTAAATGATATGAGATGATTCTAGTTTTCCCCATACATATGACGTTTTGATAATGAGACTCCCAATCAGGAAATATTAAGTACCTATTGAGTCTAACCATAGTAGGAGAAGCTTGAAGATTGGACTAAGTATATAGACAATTGTTTGGGACACAATCAATAAGATTGCTAGAGGTAATAAAATCATTAAATTTTGTCATAATAGGTCATATTTTAATATCATTGGAGTGTTCAGAGGTAAATCTTGTGATATTAAAATCTCCTCTAATAACTCAATTGCTGCCACACACTGAGATCCCCAAACTCAACTAGGAAAGACTGTTTCAAAGATGAAGAACATGGACCATATAACAAAAAATCCACCACTTAAAGGAGTTAGTTACGTTTCTAAAAGTATTAAAATACTATAATTTTTGATGACTAAGTTCAACTTTTGTAATAAAGCTTCATTTCAATCAATAATAATATTCCTAGAGGCCCCTGATGAAGGAAAAGTTTCCCAACTATCTAGTCTCCCACCCTCTAGAGTACGGGAGGCAGACAAAGAAAGATTTTCAAGTTTAATTTCACTAAGAATAAGAATGTCGCACTTAACTCTATGTATCAAGTTCCTGACCACACTACGTTTACCACTACTCCCAAGACAAATATTTCACGCAAGAATAATTATAATAAAATTCAAGAGTACAAACTAAGGGCCCTTAGGCTCTCTATACACCTATAATCTTTTTCCAAATTAATCGGAGGCAAAGATTGCTGGGTCTGAACAGCATTTTAAAATTGCCTAGCCTCCAGGCTAGAGCCCACAGAGATACAAATATTATGGCAGAAGGAAGAAAATTCATGATATGAAGGCCAAGTAAAGATATTATTTGCAATCTCGTTATCATTATTATCTGTTTCAGAAAGAGATCCAACTATAGAGGATGAATCACTACTTAAAGGAAAACTAGAATCAAAATCTCTTTAATGGACAGAGCAATGATCTGTTAAAGGACAACTATAATCTATACCTGTACTAGAAACAAATGGTAGGGTCTACATTGGCACCTGCTCATAGTCCATAGCACTAGGATCTTCCTCTACATCGCTGTTGTGGATACAGGATTTAAGAGAAGCTGCTTTTCGTGCATTCGTTTGTCGTCTTTCGCTACTTCACTTATGTCCCTTGTTTTGTGCACAATTCTTTCACTCCACTAATGATGGAATCGGTGTGATCGTCACCCTTGGTTCTCTTTTGCTGACCCTCGAGACGCCTTAGGGAGATGTGAATGTTGTAGATTCAACTACCTTAAGACAGCATCAGTACTGCCTAAGGGTGTCCGTACTAGTGAGTTTCTTCTTCTTCTTCTTTTCCTTGCAAAACAAAAGTAACAAAATATACGGATTAATATAGTGTAGTAAAAGGTTCAAAGTGAATTAGAAATCAGTACGAAATAAGAGGGAAGGTACTTACCCAATGGGTTTTATCCCCCTAGTTGCAATTAAATGTATATGCCTAACTATAACATGCGAAGTATGCTTGAAATGAAATATGCAAAATGAAAACCTCCTTTTGTTTATGATGCATATGCAGGATGCAAGATGCCGACATGATGTGGTCGGAACCAGCAGAAGACTCGAGCTCAGAACCTCTCTATTCTCTCTTTCTTAGAATTCCAGTCTCTTAGATCAGTGTGGATCTCTAAAAAATCTCTCCTCTTTTCGTCCCTCCAAAAGGCTGGGGGTGCTCCTCTATTTATATAGGGATGGGAGGACCTAAAATGGTAAATAGATCTAAATTTGACAAGAATGAGACAACTACATCAAAAGTTTCCATTTCAGAAGTGTTGTACGCCGAGAACTAGGCGTTCTATGTTTAACACCCCAACTGGAGAGTTCAATACACCCAGGTTGTAAATAGGCATATTCTTCCATTAAAAGGGCTAATAAAGATTGGTCAAAGTCTAAATGACGCCCAACATGATTAACGTAGTCATCCAAAAAAGGAAACTAATTGAATTCAAAATTTTCTAAAGAAAGAAAGTGGTTGATGTGGCAATGCTAGGTTGTAAGGTGTTGAATGTCCAAAGTGAATTTTACAATACCCTCAGGATAGAAACTTATCAAATTTGGCTTTCAATTCAAATGAGTCATTTAATGAGGCAGTAAAAACCTCTAAATAAAGCAAGAAGATTTGTTGAAAATATTGATGACTTATGTTGACTTCAAAAAAGGAAAATTTTGACTAGAATAGAAAGGAAATGGCTTGGAGGTGTTGTACGCCATATTCTAGGGGTACAACATTGTATGCCTAGTTCTGGAAGTTTAACGTTGTACGCCCAGTTTTGGGAGTTCAACAACCTGGACTAGTAAATGGGCTTTTGGAAAGTATTTAGGTTGAGCAAAAGGCTTCTAAATATGGATGAGACATGCTATGATGCAATGGGTCTTGAAAAATGATAAAGGAGTGCCAAAACGGGATATCTACATATTGCCTCTCATTGAAGATGGTTTCAGTACAAAACTAGCTTCAAAACTTGACGGTATTCCCATTTGGTATGACTCGAGAGTTTTTTAAAAGAAGGAAAGAGATTCAGCACCTACTGCCATCAGGCTAGACAAGAGATCGAGTTAAATAATGAATCCAACACTCGAAAAATTTGACGATGAAATAAGGATCGAGCTGTATAAGGATCCAACACTCAAGGGGTCTAGTGTGAGAGACCCAGTCTCAGGCGTTACCTAAGGGGGGCGAATTGAAGGACACAAGCTCAAGTGTAACTTGGAGAGAAAACTAGGTGGACACTGTCTTGGGCGTAACCTGATAGGGTTTAATAAAGGAAACTTCCTCGGATGTAACCCAAGAGGCCAAATTGAGAGGATCAAAACCTCAGGCGTAACCCAAAGGTCAAATAAGAAGGATACATCCTTCGGAGTAACCTATAAGGTCAAGTTAAAAGATCATAACCTCGGGCATAACTCAGAGGTCAACTTGGAAGGACATTTCCTCGAGTTATAGGTCAACTTAGAAGGACATTTCTTCAAGCGTAACTCGAGAGGTCAAATTAGAAGGACACTGCCTCAGGCATAACCAGAGATGTCAAATTGGAAAGACACTATCTTAGGCGTAACCTTAAAGGTCAAATTGGAAAGACAATTGCCTCAGGCGTAACCTGAGAGGTCAGATTGGAAGGACATTGCCTCAGGCATAACCAGAGAGGTCAAATTGAAAAGACACTGCCTTAGGCGTAACCTGAGAAGTCAAAGTAGAAGAACGCAGCCTTAGGCGTAACCTGAGAGGTTAGATTGAAGAGACACTACCTCAAGCGTAACTTGAGAGGTAAAGTTGGAAAGGAGACACTATCTTAGGCGTAAACCGAGAGGTCAAATTAGGAGGACACTACTTCAGACGTAACCTGAGAGGTTAGATTGGAAGGGCACTACATCAGGTGTAACCTAAGAGGTCAAGGAAAGGTGACAATGCCTCAGGCGTAACCTAAGAGGTCAAGGAAAGGTGACATTGCCTCAGGCGTAACCTGAGAGGTTAAGGAAAGGAGATACTACCTCAAGCATAACCCAAGAGGTCAAGGAAAGGAGAAACTGCCTCAGGCGTAACCTGAGAGGTCAAATTGGAAAGACATTACCTCAGGCGTAACCCGAGAAGTCAAAAAAAAGTGACACTACCTCAGGTGTAACCTAAGAGCTTAGATTGGAAAGACACTACCTCAAACATAACTTGAGAGGTCAAAGAAAGGAGACACTATCTCAAGTGTAACCTAAGAGGTCAAAAAAAGAGACACTACCTCAGGCATAACCCGAGAGATCAAAGAAAGGAGACAATGCCTCAGGCGTAATCTGAGAGGTCAGATTGGGAGGACACTGCCTCAGGCGTAACCTGAGAGGTTAAATTGGAAGGTCACTATCTCAAGCGTAACCCAAGAGGTCAAAGAAAGGAGACACTGCCTTAAGCGTAACCTGAGAGGTCAAATTTGGAGGACATTGCCTTAGGCATAACCTAAGAGGTTAAATTCAAAGGACACATCCCTGGGCATAACCAAAGGGGCATGAGACAACCAACACAGGAGTGAGGATGGTTGGGGAAAGTTGGAGAGGCTGTTGAGAGATTGGAGAGATTAGAGGCGGCTAACTCTAATGACCACTCAAAAATGCACTATGATGTAATGTAACGTGCTTTGCATGGATGCATACTAGCAGAAATGCAGGGAGGGCGGTTTTGACATGCAATGTGTGACCCTAAATAGTGAGGTTCCTCCATCATGGTCTGCTTTGATTTATATACGAGGACGGCTCAGGAATTTGGCTCACCATTTAGAGCGGACTAACACATGAATGCAATTTATCATAGTCGGGTGCCCTTTCATTGAGTGTAACCTACACTCTCCACAGGAACCGTCGTTCTATGACACATAAGTTAGTGAGCGAAAGGTCTATGATATTCCCAAGTGTCGGGCAAAGGGGGTTGACCTCCTCTCTGCTAACTACGTTGGCTTTATTGAGACATGGTTGAAAAACACATGAATCTTGGTGTGCTGATCTTCAATCTTGGACGCTACATTTTCTACGTCTAGCGTATGACGCATATTTTGTTGTGTCTAGTACTTAGAAATCTTTCCAGTGTTAAACGCTGCACTCTTTAACGTCCAATGTAAGACGTAGAGAATATTGCATCCAACTCAAGTCTGCCATTTCTTGCAAAAATGTTATTCCATCTAGGGTGCCCTTAACTCGCTAGCCCAAAGAAAGGTAATAAATATTTATTGCATGAGATAAACTTGGGTGAAGGATAACAAGTTGGGCCTCATCTTTGATGATGACCATCCAAGGGGAAAAGTCAAACAAGTGTCCTAGATTTTTGCATCATAAGCCGAACTTGTTGTCGGTTTCATGAAGTTGTGTTGGTTAGGTAAATTTTATCCTTTTTTTTATAGTTTGGATTTTCATTTTTGGGATTTTCTATTTTTTAGGATTTTGATGATTTTCTATTTTTTTTTTCAGATTTTTGGGATTTTTGGGACTTTCTATTTTTTTTGGATTTTTGGTATATTTTTTGGATTTTGGTATTTTCTATTTTTGGGGACTTCTTCTATTTTTTTGGATTTTTGTTTTTTTGGTTTTTTTTGGATTTTGGGATTTTCAAATTTTTTGGGTTTCTGGGGTTTCCTATTTTTGGATATTAGGTTTTTTTTTTGTTTTTTGGATTTTTTGAGAAGGAAATTCTTCCATGAAACTAGGGGAAAAAAAAGACTTCGTGGGTGGACACCTTGATAATTAGAACTCTTGTGCACTCCAAGTCAGAAGACGCTTTAGACTTGCCTTGGTACTAACTGCCTCTAGTCCTAGGTTCCTGCCCCTTGCCTCTGAATGTGTAGTGAAGGTGTGGAGAGAAAGAGATAGCATCTTATGATGAGACTTTGGCTTGACTCAGAGCTCTAAACTCCCTTTGACCCAATGTCAAATCCTATTGCACTTTTGATTCCCATTCTTTTTTGTTTTAACTCTAGACAACTTCTTTGTTGTCATCTTTTTATTTATTTTCCTTTGGATAGCTTCTTTGCTATTGTATTTTTGCTTCTCTCTTTCTTTTGGCCAATGGACTACTTCTTTGCTGTCATTTTTTCTTTTTCTTTTTTCATTTCTTTTCTTTCGATAGGTGTTTATTCATCATTTTTTTTACTAAGATCTTATGCTCTGATAGTGCACCTACCAAACATTAGTGGTCTCACCTCCATTTTAAGTATTCAACTAATGAATATTTATTATTGATGAACCAAATCACTTATTATTTAGGATGCACTCTCCTCTTTTTTGCACTTCTAGGTTTAACTTTGGACATCTACCCGATCACTACTTATTAAGATTTACGCTAGGATAGCATGTTCAACTCTAAGGAAGTGTGTAGACTTGTTATTCATGTCCGACTTCTAGGTTTAACTTTGGACATCTAACCGATCACTACTTATTAAGATTTACGCTAGGATAGCATGTCTGACTCTAAGGAAGTGTGTAGACTTGAAGACCTGCCTCCATCTTAGTGTCAGACCCTTAATCCTTTTTCCCCACAATGTGTTCATGAAGTGAAACTAAGGACAAGGTTCCTAAGTTTTAGGCGATAACTGGTTCACAAGCTCGGGCAATCTATAGGCCTGGTATGCATGTCAAGGGTAGTACCTTTTGAGATGCAGCGCATTCCAGGAATATTCAAGCCTAGTACCATCTTCTCTGGCCAAACAATAGGCGTTGCCCGGATATGCCTCAATCACCAAGTATAGTCCTTCCCTAGCTTGATCTGAATTTCCCATGCTTCATGGTAAAGTTTCTTTCTCATTAAGCTTTTGCTTATTTACTTTTTTTTAAAAATTTTTAACCTCGTGAAGGAAAAGGATGTTTTATTTACGTATAATTCATAAACAAAAGAAAAACAGGGAAAGAAAAGTATAGTTTATTTACAAGAGCTAGGAGGAGACTGCCCCTAACGTAACCTTCGTCAATAGAGGTTTTGACGTTTGGCCTGGCTCATGCTTGATGGCGCCTCTCGACCTTCTCTATTAATGCGCCCCACTCTATTCTGTCTTCCTCAACCCAGTTGTAGACGATATCTTTGAAGGCCCAACAGTCTTCTAAATAATGCCCATGTCTTTGGTGAAACAGACAATATTTATTTCTGTCACAATTTCTTCCTTCTGTTCTTCGAGGTGGGAGATTGATTGCTCAGGCTTCCATCATTTCTTCAAATACGTCTGTCAACTTGACTTGGAGGGGAGGAAAACTTGCACATCTTGGTCCTTTCGACTGCTACTGTGGAGTTGCATAATGGCGACTGCTTCTACCATTACCATTTTGTTTGTGATCTTGCATCTGAAGAGGTTGGTTCCACTGCTTTGGCTTTCCAGTTTGGACATGGTATATTGGCTCAATGTTACCCTCTGCTTCTTGGAATTCATACAAGTTTTCCTTCACATAGGCGGTCACCTCGTAAAGTACTTCCACAGTGGGGCAGTATACATTTACTAGTCCTCTTTTTAGCAGTCCGGTTGAGTTTGCAATCAATGTCTGGATAATTTGCCTTTCAAGGATGTTGAGGTCAGATCTCGCAGCCATTTCTCGCCATCTATTTGCAAAGTTGACCCATTCTTTGCCCAGCTTCATGCTCTCTTTGCTCAGGTCGTGGAAAGTTGGCTTCGTAGCGATCTTGTGTTGATACTTGGCTAAGAAGCATTCCTTGATCTTAATAAAGCTATTGAGATTTTCCTTGGAGAGAGTGAGGAACCAATCCATGGGTTCTCCTTCTAACGAGTGAAAGAAGAAGTGTATAATGAGCCCCAAGTCATGGAAGTATGGGGTTGATTCCATTTGAAATCGCATGATGTGGCCGCATGGATTAGTGGTCCCATCAAACTTGGGCATCTTTAGGTACTTGAAGCCAGGAGGCACCTAGAATGAGGAAAATCTGCTCATCAAAGGTTGGGAGAGCTTGTGTCTAAACCCCTAGGGAATTTAAAATCTTCCTTATTTCTTCTAAGTTACTAAATCCGCCATTAGCTTGAGAAGATGATGTTTGGCCCGCATATGGTTGAAAAGGAATCTAATGATGAATATCCCAATCTGGTTGACCAGAGAAAAGTGGATTGACTCTTTCTTTATACTCGCCATGTGGCAACTATTGTGGTAGCTCAAAGAATAGAGGGTTTGCCTTTGTTTGAAGTCTTCCATTTCGGTCATTTCTCTGCCTTTGGTGTTCAGTATCCAGCGATGTATTTCTGAGCTGTCCCTGATATAGACCCTCAAGGATGTGGTTTGCAGTGAGCCTTCGTAGTCCTTCACCAAGGAGGTATTGACCATGATAGAGATCATCATTTTGTTGATTTTCCATCCTTGATAGGCCGGAGTGGTTGGTATCACTGTAAATGAAGTGACACAAGGCTTGATATTGGATCGAGTTGGGATTTAGTTCTTCTCCAGTGGTTGGATGGAATAACTTCAAAACAGGTTCCTTCTCGAGCATACTGGCTGTATCTGATTGGCTGCTTCCGGATTCTGACATTTGGCTTAGTTTCCTTCTTGGTATTCAGTACTAGAAGTGTAAGATGCAATCTATTATGCATCTAATGTAAGACGTTGTAAGTAATAGTGTCTAACAACTCTGTCAACTTCTACCTCTTAAATGCTAAATTGGTCAATGCAAATAAAGTCTAAAATTATTTATTCATTCTGTACAGACCCTTGGCACACCCTCCTTGTCCTTTATATCTGATAAAAAGATCCAAATGGGACTAATGACAAACTGAAATGGTTGGAATTATGCTGAGTTGCAATCTGGTAGTGTTGGACGTCTGATAAATAACGTTCAACATTAGACGTGGGCGTTTAACGTTGAATGCTAGAAACGCAACGTTTAATCCGCCCAAATGTTCTTCCTTTATTTTTGTGGGAAATTGTTTGATAGAAACAATTCTTAATGCTTTTACAAACTATTTCCAAACTCTGAGACTATATTTCCAAAAACCAAGAATTTACAAGAAGTTTTTTTTTTGCTCTCTTTTTTTGTTTCTCTCTTTTTTGATCCCCTTTTCTCTTCTTCTTTTTTTTTTTTGTCTTTTTTTTTTTTTTGCTTTTTGCTTTTTTTTATGATTTTTTTTCTAATAAATGGCAAGGACCACAAAGCTTATACTTGATAAACAAAAGGGAAAAAACATTTACAAAGAATTTTGGAACCTATTACAAGTTTCTATAAAAGGGAAAAAAAGAAAATTAGTCTACAAATGATCTGTTTAAGGTCCCTGCTCAAACATTCACTTTGTGACATTCAACATTCACCACAAATAAAAGCCAAAAAAATCAACTGAAATTCACACAATGTGTTAATTACCAGAGCTGAGGCGTTTAACATTAGACGCTACAATTCTAGCGTTTAACACCCTGTTTCACGTTGCTGCACAAAAACACTTTTGATCAACGATTAAGCTCTTGATTTTATCGTTATCTTTTTGATTTAATGTTTTTAACACATGTATTGCTCTCTGGGAGCCTAAAGTTTCGATATGGCTTCTTCTGGTGGTGGTGGTCTAGGGTTCCTCGCAATAGGATAAATTTTTGTTTTTTGGGTATTGCCCCCTACCTCAACTCCTGAGGGTCTTTGGGAGAGCCTGAGCACACTTAGATCTAGCTCTACCCCATGGAGGTAGAGCCCAACGTATCCAGGATTGATCAGGTCTCTCATGTATCAATCACACATGCACAATCAAACCACAGAAAGAGGAGGGAGGAAGAACACAATTTTTAACTTGGGATTTTAACTTACTTCCATATGAGTCAAGAAAGAGAAGAGTGGCCCTTGCGAAACTAAGTGACAACACAAACACCTCTCTTAAGTCCTTTGCAATAGAGGTGCTTATGCTGAGTTTGGTACATTGGAATGAAAATAGATAGGAATGGAATGAACTCTGGAATAGAATTTGAAATGGAATAGATTTATTCCATTCCTGTGTTTGGTATGTAATGGAATTGCATAATGAAATTGACAGACAATTCCTTTCCAATATTTAATATATAAGAACAGAATCGAAATAGAAATATAAAATTTGAAAGATTAACAATTACATATTAACAAAAATATCCTGTTAATTTGAAAATAAATTAAAATAAATTTTTTTCCATACACATTACAATATATACATACACATAAAAGTATTAACATAGATAATCTTTTCTAAATTAGCATTAATATAGATAATCCTTTCTAAATTAGTATTAACAAAATATTCTTGGTAGAATAAAAATTCTTTGTAGGAAAAGAAGATAATAAAAAATATCAATATTCTTTATAAAAAATACATACACAGGGAAAAAAAGGAAAAGAAAATGAAAAAGCAAAAAAATACAGAAAAAAGATGGTTGTGGAGGAGAGAAAACTGTAAAGGAGGAGGGAGGGCATCGCAAAGGAAGAAGGCGACAAATGTTAAGAACACGGCACAGAGAAGGAGGGATAACTACGGAGAAGGAGGAATGACTGCAGAGGAGGGTACACGACGTTTTTACGATAATTTCCAATGGAATGGAAATTAAATTCCGTACCTCTCGGGAAGGAATGAAATTCCCATATTCAATGGGAATTTCATTCCCAAAGGAATTTCATTCCCATGCCTATTCCAAATATTTTTTTTGTACTAAACATCAGATTGGAATTCTCTCATTCCATTCCATTCTCCATTCCAACATACCAAACACTACCTTAGGATTTAAGTGGTTATCTGCATAACCCAAAGAAAGACAATCAAATTAGTTCCCCAATAATGGCCATGCAAGTCACAAAGAAAACATCGATTTTTTATTTGTTTTTCAAAAAACACCCAAAAACTAAGACTTCGGTCCCTACAGCAAAGCCGATTACCTCACTCATTGGTAGGCCAGTTGTAAGAAAAAATAAAAAGAAAATTTGAAAATAGAATGGGATTCAGTTTAGAGATGTTGTACGTCGAAACTAAAGCGTCCAATGTAGAACGCTATGAATATGACGTTTAACATAAAACACTGACAATTAGCTCTAACAGAGGATTTTCAAAAAAAAGTCTTTTTTATTCAACCACCTCTACTCCCAAAAATTAAAATCAAATGAGAGGTGATTGCATGCATTTAAGCGTAAAAGAAAACTAAAAATCAAGAGATCATGGTGCCTCAAAACATTATGAGGAATTTTGCCACGACCTCAAAAATCCGTAAAAAGAAGAGAAAAGATGCAAGGAAAAAAAGGAAGGAAGAAGAAAGAAAGTTCACCTTTGCACGGGGGCACTTTTAGCCGTCCCACCATGATCGTCAATCTGTGGAAACGGGATTTTAAGGAAGTTGCTTTTCGTGCATTCATTTGTGGCTTTTCGCTACTTCACTTGTGTCCCTTTGTTTTGTGTCCAATTCCTTTACTCCATAGATGGTGGAATCAGTGTGATCGCCACTCTCGGTTCTCTTTCGCTGGCCCTTGAGACGCCTTAGGAAAATGTAGATGTTGTGGGTTCAGCTACCTTAGGATAGTGCCAACACTACCTAAGAGTGTCCATACCAGTGAGCTTCTTCTTCTTCTTCTTCTTCTTCTTTTCCTTACAAAATAAAAGTTAAAAATATGTGGATTAATATAGTGTAGTAAAAGGTTCAAAATGAATTAGAAATCAGTACGAAATAAGATGGAAGGTACTTACCTGAGGGGTTTTATCCCCCCAATTGCAACTAAATGTATATGCCTAACTATAACATGCCAAGTATGCTTGAAATGAAACATGCAAAATGAAAACCCCCCTTTTGTTTATAATGCGTATGCAGGACGCAAGATGTCGACATGACGTGGTCGGAATTGGCGGAAGACTCAAGCTTAGAACCTCACTATTCTCTCTTTCTCAAAATTTCGGTCTTCAAGATCAATGTGGATCTCTAAAAATTCTCCCCTTTTTTCATCCCTCCATAAGGTTGGAGGTGCCCCTCTATTTATAGAGGGATGGGAGGACTTAAAATAGTAAAAAGATCTAAATTTGGCAAGAATGTGTAACACCCGTAAAATTCATTTTGTAATTATTTACATTTTAATGAATTATTCCTAGACGGGTATTACTGTTCCGAGGCCTGTTGTATGGATTTATGCTTTTGGGCTTGGGTCTCGTGGGCTAGCTTTTGTGGTGTGTTCTTGTGCGTGGTTGACACTGTGCTTGTGAGCCCGGGTGTGGGTCTGCGAGGGGCCCGCGTTGTGGGCCGGCTGGTGGTTGTGTGTTTGGTGCGGGGAGTCATTGGTTCGTGCCTTGGAGCTGGCTGTTGGGCTAAGTGCGGTGAGGTTGGAGGGTGGTCGGAGACTGGCTGGTGCGTACATGCTGGGGGTTGGTGGGCAGGTGCACAGCGACTTCCTTCCCCACGTATTTAACACGTGCATGGGGCGAGTCTTCTCCGAAGCCCCAGCCGAGCCTTCTCCCTTCCCTTCCTTTCCTCCTTTTTTTCCCCCCTCCACTCCTACTCCCTCTTCTTCTTCACTCCTTCCCATCTGCTGCTGGGTGTGGGTGACAGAGAGAGGGCCTGAGAGTGGGAGACGGGAGGCGGTGGCTTGTGGCAGCTCCTGGTGGTGCAGGAGGCTCCGGAGCAACGTTCTTGAGGTCGTGGAGTGGCAGTGGACGTGCGGGGTCGTCGGAGTTTGTCGGAGGGTCGTCGGAGCTCGTTTCAGGTATGTATCCCCAATTTAATGTGTAGAAATCATGTAAAATGGTAGAAATTCCTAGGATGCATGCAATCTAGGCTAAATTTAATGTTTTACAATTTTTGGGAATTTATTGTAGGTTTTATGGGTATTTATGTCGGTAGTTGAGATTTTGGATCATTTTGACCCTTATGTATTTGCGATTTTGTATCTTGATGCATGGTGAATGAATTTCAATTTTGTTTGTTGGGTTTTGGAGTAGACTCGAGATTCTACACATATGTTTTATTTGAGATTTTTGGTGATTGTTTGGGGAGTCTGATTGGAGCTCCCAGTTCGGGTGATTTTTGAGTGCCCTGCTACAGGTCTCCTGAATTCTGACAGAAAACTGGGGGCACGGGCTGATTGCGCGGGCCAAATGTGCTGGTTCGGCAGCAGTTATGGCCCCTGATCTAGGCTCTATTGGCGTTCAGACGAAAGTGCTAGGGGCGCTGGCCAAACACGCGCTCCACATGTGCGGGTTTGCCAGGGCATTTTTTTGGGGTTTTTCTTAGATTTTTGGAAAAATATATTTTAATGCAGTGGTTTTCCAGATTGGTTTGTATTTGTCCTTGTTAGATGGGATTGTAGGCCGTCAGTGGTGGTCTTTTGGGACAACTGATGCGCCATTTTTGTCGACGTTTTGGAAGAGTTTTCAAAGATATGAAAATGGTTTGAAAATGATTTCAAAAAGATAGTTGGCCTGTTTTGGAAAATGGTTATCCGAGTTTTCTGTGTGCAGGCCGAAACAGTATGAGACCATGTCGTCAGGACCAGGGAATGTGCCGACATTCCCAGGTGGTCGGGCATGACTCCTTGGTCGAGGTTGGGGCCCGAGATACCTGAGGTTGAGGGACGTCGGGTTCTGGATGTACGAGACTCCTTGACTGTCACCTTGAGGCTAGGGTTGTGGTCTGCGTGTTAAGGTGTCTTGTGGCATGACGGGGAGGTATAATACTCTTGTTGTCGCCGTGAGCACTGAGGCTTGGATGTCGTTAGGTGTGGAGGTATGATACTTCCTCTTGAGCACCGTGTGGAGGACGTCGTGAGGAAGCGTACCCTGTGGTGGCTAGTGCGGGTGAGATACATGCCCCGTAGCTGGTAGCGTCCTAAGAGACAGGACAACCTTCCCAAGGAGGGATTGGTTTTTGAGGGTTCTCTAGAGAGGGAGAATCGTGGGACGGTGAACGCTCCTGCACACAGTGGCCGTCACCGTGGCAGTGCAGAACGCTGTGGTCGCTCCTCGACGGACTGCGTGTGGCCAGAGTTTGGTTGTTTGGCGTTGGACTTCCTGACTCACTGTGTGTGGTTTTGGTCATTAAGGGCCTTTTCTTGTTGTTTTGGGCTAGTAGAGCCCCAGTTGTGGTTTTGGCCGGTGTGAGCCTGGTTTGTGAGGTTTTTGAGAAATGGTTTGCAAAAGAATTTAAAAGGAAATTAATTATGATTTCGTTTTCCCGTGGTTTTTCTTGGGGTGACTCCTGTCACTCATGCTTTTTCCTTGTGGTTTTGGTTTGTAGGTGCAGACATGCTGTTGGTTTAGCGTAGTGCATATAGTCTGGAGTCTCCTAGCCGCACACACAAGTTCTTAGTAGTTAGATATTTTCTGTTTGACTTTAATTTTCCCATAATTTAATTTGTTTTAAATTATTATGGAAAATGTGGGGCGTTACAGAATGAGACGACTATATCAAAAGTTTCCATTTCAGAAGTATTGTACGTCCAGAACTAGGCATTCTAAACGCCCCAACTAAGGAGTCAACACACCTTGACTGTCAAAAGGAATATTCCTCCATTAAAACGGCTAATAAAGTCTGGTCAAAGTCAAAATGCTGGTCGACACGATTAACGGAGTTTTCCACAAAAGGAAACTAATTGAATTTAAAATTTTCTAAAGAAAGAAAGTGGTTGATGTAGCAATGCTAGACTATCAGGTATTGAACGTCCAGATCAAGGAGTTCAACGTTGAACGCCCAAAGTGAGTCTTACAACACCCTTAGGCTAGAAACTTATCAAATTTGGCTGCCTATTCAAATGTAGTCGAATGAGTCATTTAAAAGGAAATGCCCTAGAGGTATTATACACCCAAAGTTGGGAGTTCAACGTTATACGTCCTGTTCTAGGAGTACAACATTGTACGTCTAGTTTTGGGAGTTCAACACCTCAGACCAGTAAATGGGCTTTTGGAGAGTATTTAGGCATAGCAAAAGGATTCTAAAGATAGTGTGACTGTGCCCGACCAGGAGGGAGGGGGAAGGAGACCACAGCCATGCTAGGATGGCGAAGGCCCAATGATAGAAAAAAAGAAAAGGAGTCGCCACCTAGTCTTTTAAGGGAAAGACGAGGAAAACCACAAAAGGATGAATGCATGGGATGCCGATGGGAAGGCTGGATGTCTGCTAACCAGAGGATGGGTAAGGATTCGTATTACGCACGAGGAAGGTGTTAGGCACCCTCGTACGTCCGAGAAACTTGGTCTTTCTAGTCCAATTACTTGCTAAAGGTTAGATGAATGTTTGCTAAACCTGGGTCATGCTCTAATCATGCTAATATGAATTCCATGGCAAGATTAAATGCAAAGATCGAGATGCATGCTCATGAATTGGGGCATAGGGGCAATTTGGTCATTTCCCCTAGCCAGAGATGACAAGTGCCTGCATGGGAGCGATGCATGGCCTAAGCTATGTCAAAATGAATGCTAAATGTCTGGATAATGTCATTTGCAAGAAACAAGGAGAAGAAAAATCACCAAAAGGATGTAAGTGCAATAAATGGCAAACATAGGGACTAAAACGTAAAATTCGCAATAAGAACGAGAAAATAGATGAAAAACAGGTTCATGATCCTTATTCTGACATGCAAATGACGGGTCCAGCGTCAATGTGGCACAAGGATGCAAAAATTGCACTTGGATAATTTCCTAAAAATTCAGGGACTAAAGTGCAAAATTTACATGAGTGCAAACAACGAGGCAAAAGGTCAAATCTCGTTGAAAACATGGTTTGCAAGTGGATTTTGTGATTAAAAGCAAAACAAGGGTGGAAAATAACCCAAAACATGATGGAAAACATTTAAAAACCCTAAATAAGGAATTTAGAAATAAATTAAGGGCTAAAATGTAAATTTCATGCTCAAAAATGCTTTAATGTGAATTCAGGGGCTTTTCTGCAAAATTTCAGGGTCGGGTTGTGACAAAAATCAAGCTTTTATGTTGGTCAGAGTAATTATGAAGTTTTCTGAGGTTTAAAGTGCAAAATTCACAGTGAAAACTCATTTTTAAAAGTTCTAGGAGTTAAATGCAAATTTCCATGACCTAATTGCAAAGAAAGTCTTGTTTCCACGAAGAACAGTGTGATTCCTAGAGAATCCAGGGTTCAGATCGCAAATTTCCCAAAGACAAAACATTCCAGAAAACTTCAAGGGTCTAAATGCAAATTCTCAGGACCTAAATGTGATAAAAACATGATTTTATTGATCACCAGTACCATTTTGAAAACATTCAGGGGTCATAGTGCAATTTTCACATGGAAAAACTTGTTTGAAAAACTTCAGGGACTTAAATGTAAATTTTCTGGACTTAAAAGTAATAAAAACATGCATCAATATGTTAACAATTAAAAGATGAACTCTTCAGGGGGCTAAATGCAAAATTCACAGATAAAATAAAGAA
>JAMKQA010056835.1:0-10947 GCA_024699735.1 Posidonia australis | reverse complement strand
ATATATATATATATATATATATATATATATATATATATATATATATTTAACCTTCTTGAACGTGAAGATCGATGTTAAAAAATACATAGGAAATGAGTTTTCCTATGTATGTTGCCAATTTCTTTGCTCAAACAAAAAGGATTATGGTCAAAGAAAAACATATTTCCTACCGTTCTCCGTCTGTGCATTGCAACAATGTGAATATGAACCTACCGTTTATCATACGGTTGTTCAGAGAAGAAGAACAAAGAGAAGACGACGACACCCTTATTTGTAGCTATGTGTTCAAGAACAATAACGTACATATACAGACATGCAACTTAGAAGTGGAATTTCGATAATCGGAGAGAAGCGATTTATGACCTTTGACTTCTCTGACGATTCACGTGATGAATTCACTTATAAGAATATTATGTAAACCCAACAGAAAACTCAACAACAATAATATATAATTATATATAGTTCACCATGTTCATCAGAGAAGCAAACACTAAGCTCTTGTCTCTCCGATCCTTCAGTCGGCACCCTGCCAGCTTGACGTAAAAATCTTTTGTTGGAAGAAGTCAACCGATATATTGCCTCCTGATCCTTTTCTTGCCTCATCTTTTCTTGTGCTTGTCACGCAAGAAAGTGAAATCAAGTGGATCTCCCTAATGATTCTCAAATAAGTACCTTAATGTGGACGAGACAACAAGAAGGTCGTTTGCACTGGTACGTTCTCTTCATGCATCAGATGTATAGCTAGAGGTCATACACCGGTCTGTCTTGCAGACGGATTGTGTCCAAGACGTCTTTTCTTCTTATGCAAAGTAGTATTTAGTAACAACATGACAATGTCTCGTTCTCAGGAGAACGTTTACAATAGGCATGCACGTGGATTCCCTCAACGACTGATGTTAATCGTTTATTTAAACCGTGCACTACACGAGGTTCTCCGTGAGACAAGTGGAATCTCCATAATGAGATTAGTTCAGAAGACAAGGTTTTGTATTTTATAGTTAATATTATTAAACAGTCCTGTTGCTTGTTCAGTTTCTGTGGTTTGCTTGATAAACATAAGCATGCCAGAGCGCTCATCTGTTCATGGGTGTGAAGACATGTAAATTAGTATTGTATTTCATTTTCCTAGAGATAGTTTTTGAATATCAAGAATTTCCTTCCATTATCAATATGTGACACCTTAATATTCTTATCAAAACACTTCTCCACTTGAGCTTTTGACTTGAGAGTTAGTGGATAAATTCACGATCCAAGCATCTACAAAATGTACATAGTATATCGACTTTTAGATGGTAATGGACTAAGCTCTCAAAAATCAATATAAATTAACGACAAAGGTTCATTCACAACAGACAAACTATTTTTAAAAGGAAATTTGTGATTCCTTCCATAGTAATAGGCATTACAGAAATTTAAATCACGATTATTTATAGGCAAATCATTTGTAGCAATAATAGATAAACACTACTAGAAAAATAAAAAATCGCGAGGAAAGATGTCCTCGCTAAGTCCTCCCAATGTCCTCGCGGTTTCCTCGCTAATGACCTTTGCGAGGACATTGCGAGGACAATAAGTCCTCACAAAATACATCATTATTAAATTTCAGTTGCGAGTAAATTTCCTAGCGAAATCCTCGTAAGAAATTTTGCGAGGACTTGGCGAGGATAGAAAGTCCTCGCAATGTCCTCGCTATTAGTCGCAATTTCCTCACAATGTCCACGCCATGTTCTCGCAAAAATTTTAGCGAGGAAAATGTCCTCGCTAAGTCCTCGCAAGTTATAAAAAAAAATTAAAATTTTCTGCCAGATTACTGGCACATTGTTAGACATGCATCAGATTACCAAAATTAAAGAATTACAAAACATTAATATATATACCAACATCAAGCAAACCTCAGACAATTCCATAATAAGATTAGAAGAACATAAAACAACTTTGTTATGAGAAATTGCTTCAGAAAATTACATATTCAGGTTACAACTGAATACACCAAACAAAAGTTTATTACATTTTGAGTAAGGAACAAAAGAAATCTGACCAATAAGAAAATGTTCAAACTGAAGACTACATTAATACCAAAGCATAGCAGCAACATGACATCTCTATTAAAATGAATTGCAAAATAGACAGGTAGAATCATCAATCTTGATATCAGAAAACATTAATATAACTTATGACAGAAAATAAGAAGTGATTATTGCAATTAAAACTAATTTATGACCATTGACGATACATCTGGACATGTTTTGACTTTCTAAGCAATCAGCAAAAGAAAGTGAGAAAAAAGGTTGGTAGACCTCCACGGTTGATGAAAAAAGAATGAGATTAAAACAAAGAAATGGCATGCAATCAAGGACAAGCAGTGTAATAATGAGAGCAAGGCAATAACCTTGAGCCACCATGTAGTTACAAAGGAAGAAAGTGATAAGCAAAACTTCAAAAATATCAGTCTCACTATATAGCATTCAAAACAGGAAAGGGAAGCTTTACAGAGGCACCTACAATTTCTATGATGATATTCATGTATTGGGTGGGGAAACAGGACAGACTATGGAAGAATCAGGAAGTTCCCTTGCCTGCCACTCCGAAGCAACACCACAAATAGAAGAGTATTATGAAACAAAAAAAAAGGTAGGATCTTTCCATTTCTCAGTAAAGATAACTCCTCGAACGACCAATACAAAAACCGTTCCCCCCAAAACCCAACATACAGATTCTCCGGACAAGCATTTGTGGCACGCTAAGCAGTAGAGGAAATGCAACAGAGAATTTCATGTTGTGTCTCCTTGACAACAACAACGAAAATGACAAGGTAGAAAGAAATGACGAAATAGAAAGGTCTCACCTTTTTCTCCTTGGTTTTGATCTCCCCTGGTTCTCTCCACCTCCTTGACGAGAGGACGCAGCACCGTCGAGGAGGCGAAGGAGATCGAGTGACAGAGGAGACGTGGAGGAGGAGGCGAACGACGGAACGAGTATTTAGGGTAAGAAAGAAAGGGACAAAACGACCTGCGTCGAGGTATTTTATACCTGAATTAGCGAGGAGCTTAACGAGGACAGTTCTTCACTATGCACTCGCTAAATAGCAAGCGAGGACATTGCGAGGAAAACATCCTCACAAAAAACTCGCTATTGTATTGCGAGGACATTTCCTCGCAAAATCCCCGTTATATGTCCTCGTTATATTATTGTGAGGACATGTCCTCGCTAAGTCCTCGCTCATTGTCCTCGCAAAATCTAATTTTTCTTGTAGTGAAAGTCTTCTGAAAATTTGGATGTCTCAACCGATTATGCCATGTGCTCATCGACGTCCTTACCACTGCTATAAGGGTCTGTGGAGAAAGAGATTCAACACCAGACGTAGCTATCTGATAGAGAGAATTTTAGTATGCCCCCTGCGAATTGGTTGATGGGTTCGACGATCCTTAATCACAAGACCCACATCGTTGAACTCGCCATTTAATGATTTGTCATTGCAAAACTTGTATACATATAATAATTTTTTCTTAATAGAGGGAACAACCAGAATATTCTTAAGTAATGCATTAACAGTTTCAGTAGCAATTGTGCCAGCATCAGTGTGAGTAATGGGAAGTTGTGACCTATTGCCAACCATTAAAGTGTCACTTCCTACATAAGGCACACTAACAGAGAGGTTTGCAAGATCATTAGTGATGTGATGTGTGACTCGAGAATCTGAGTACCATAGGACATTCTCAGTAATTTCTTCTCCTTTATAAGCACAATTAACATTAAGAAAATTTCGTGTAGGGACAAAGTTCTGCAGATCTATTCTCTTATAATAATTTATAGCCGAGTGACCATTTTTTGTTGCAGATTTGACATTGAATCTTAGTATTACCATTGTTGGATCTACCACGACCTCCTGATCTGCCTCCTCGTCCACCTCTCGAATTATTGTTTCGATTATTTGTAGCAACATAATTAACAATAAGAGCAGAGTTGAGTTGGTATCGATTTAAATGTACCTCATGGTTGAGTAACATTCATTGCAGATCAGGAAGAGAAATAATGGATGCTTGAGTCGTGAGGCTTGTAACAAGAGCCTCATATTCAAGTCCAAGTCTCCTAATATATGAAGAGATAATTTTTCATCTGAAAGTGAGGAACTGGCTATAGCAAGAGCATCGACCAGAGTAGTTGCATGGACGATATAATCACTCATGGACAGGTTACCTTTCTTCAAGGTCTCAAGCTTAAACTTAATTTGAAGCAGCTGAGCTTAAGATCTGAAAACATATAAATACTCTAGAGATTTCTAGGCACCATTGGACGACGTCTGGCTAGCTACTTGTGAAAGAACAGGTGGCGTTAAAGAAGAAAATATTCAGCTCATCAGGAATTGATCTTGCTTATGCTAGTGTAAGACATCTCTAGCTTGCGAATTCTCATCAGGACAGCTAAAAGTCCCGTCAACGAAGACCACCAGGTCCCTTTAGTAAAGTCATGAACAAAACCCTCCATATAACGTAGTTGTTCTTGTTCAACTTAATTGGGACAGAACTCTGGATGTTGATAGGGGTGGAAAGAACAGAAACACTAGGAGAGGAAAAAGCAGTCGACATGATCAAGGAACCTGAAGTATTCTTGATACCAAATTAAAAAAGACTAGAATCAGAACACCCAAGAAGAGAGAGGATAGAAGAAAGAACACCAGAGATGGATTTTTGAGATTGCTTTCCTTAATCAATAAAAGAATGATACATGGGTGCTTATTACATTACAAGAGCCTTTCAAGTTCTTCTCTGGATGACAGTTACACAACACCATTATTAACTTTTATCAGTAATAGGCAACACAATATTTACATAGTAATTACAATTGATAGACTATTATATTTAACAACTGAGTGGCCCAATCCTAGTCTCAACTCATCCAACTCAAAAACCAATTGAGAATGAGTGGAAAAGTCCATCTATATATAACCACAGGTCTCAGTCCTCACTTTATTCAATGTGGAACTTTTCTAACACTCTCCCTCATTTGTAGTCTATTTTAGGTCTAACAAGTGTCTCTTTTAAACATAGGTGGATATATGTAGACTTGGACTCAATTAGGCCACTTTTGGTTCTGATAACATGTTGAAATATGAACATCTAACTCAAAAATCAATTGACAATGAGTGGAGGAGTTCATCAATATATAATCACAAGTTCCAGTTCTCATTTTTTTCAATGTAGGACTATTTCAACAGAAGTCAACCGATATATTGCCGCTTCCTTTTCTTGCCTTATTTTTTCTTGTGCTTGTCACGCAAGAAAGTGAAATCAAGTGGATGTCCCAAATGATTCTCAAATAAGTACCTTAATGTGGACGAGACAATAAGAAGGTCGTTTGCACTGGTACGTTCTCTTCATGCATCATATATATAGCTAGAGATCATACACCGGTCTGTCTTGCAGACGGATTGTGTCCAAGACGTCTTTTCTTCTTATATATCCAAAGTAATATTTAGGAACAACATCGTTTTTTTGATAGTCGGCAACAGCCATGAACATTGTACCAATAGGCATGCACGTGGATTCCCTCAACGACTGATGTTAATCGTTTAACTAAACCGTGCACTACACGAGGTTCTCCGTGAGACAAGTGGAATCTCCATAATGAGATTAGTTCAGAAGACAAGGTTTTGTATTCTATAGTTAATATTTTTGTATTTTATAGTTAAAATTATTAAACAGTCCTGTTGCTTGTTCAGTTTCTGTGGTTTGCTTGATAAACATATGCATTTCAGAGCTCATCTACCCTTGCATCTTAATCTGTCATGTCTGGTAGGAGCAAGCAACTACAGCAAACCTATGGATTATTCTTAACATCTAATAAACCTCATCCAAACCATCCCTTCCTTTCAGGCCTGATGGAGATGGATCCTAACAGGCGTCCGACAGCTGGTGGAACTACATGTATCTGATGTACATCGGGATCAAGATATATCTGAATCTTTTGATGATCTTCCTCCATCTCTATTAATTCGTTCACCCATGCAGATCTTGATGCCAACAATTACTACTGTAACTGTACTCTAAAGATCTGATCGAGATTGTTATTTTAATGTCTCACGTGCGCGTTACTATGACAAGTATAACGAAAGAACAGCCTTCTTTTGCTGTTGTTTTCATAATCTAATAATCTTCCACAGCCACAGTTCTCATTAATTTATTAGTTGTCGATTGTGGTGTCGACACTAATTGTGATGTTGTTTGTTGTTGATTTTATTCATCACAGAAGTCAATTGTCGTTCACCCGAATAGTTGAATGGAATTATCAATTTATCAACCTTTCTTCTCGTCTAGCTTATACGTAATTTATCCTGCCCTACGAGTAAAATTGTTATAAATTTCTGTTGCATCTAATGATTTTCTAAAAATTTGATTTCTTTTATCAACCAAGAGATTTTATCTAGAGACATATATTTGAGATCATCACGTACAGATCCAGCAATTAATTACCAGAGAAAATTAAGCTTCGTCAACAGACAAACAAATTAAAGATTAACAGCCTAATGTAGGATGGACATGATCCAGACCGCCTAAACGTTGATGATGGCGGTGTGTCCATGCATACTAAGCGAGCTTAATTAATCAACTACTTTGGAACAAGAGCTGTGCCTGTGATCATGCATGGAATCCTGGAATCAAATAGATCATATGCCATTTTCACGTGGTGCCTCCTGTCCGCATGGTAGGGGGGAAGACTTGAAAACCAAAACCATGAGCATCGCCGCCATGTGTGGTGCATCACCTCTTCCCGCACAGCTGGCTTTATTCCCGGATCGAGTCACCCATCTCCCATTCATCCACCCAACCCCCTCGTGCACCATAACCCTAATTTATTCCCAACACCCTTACCTTTAAAACCCCCCTCGACACATCCCACTCTTCTCATCCCAACACACAAACAAACAACAACAATCTTCACCACCACGTCAAGAAGAAAGCAACCACACGACGAACAGGAAGAAGAAGAAGAAGAAGAAAGATGGTGTTCAGACGTTCTGTTTCGCTCCCAGGTCCAAACCCTAACTCTAGCACCTCCACCAAGGAGAAAGAAAAGGCCTACCACGTCCGGTCCACCAGTCTTCCATGCAGATCCCACCCACTCTTCCCCCAGCTGGCGGACGAGGTGAGGTCCCTACGCTCATGGCGCCTGTCCGAGCCATCCACCTCCACAACTGCGGCATGGCTCATGGGCGGTCTCACACGTCTGGAGCTCCTCCACGTCGCACTGGACGAGCTCCTCCAGCTCCCGCAGACCCAAGAGTCCCTTCGCCGCCGGAGATCCTCCACCTGGTCCGAAACCCTCCTCGATGACTTCCTCCACTTCGCCGATGCGTACGGATGCTTCCGCGACGCACTTGTCTCGCTACAACAGCTCCAGTCTGCAGCGCAGTCTGCGGTGAGGAGAAGAGACGAGACCAAGTTTGCCTCCCATGCTAGATCTCACAAGAAGGCCGAGAAGGAGCTGATGAAGCTCGTGACCGCGCTGCGTGACATGGGAAAAACGATCGAGCCGGTGGTTTCCGATGCCGGGGAGGCGGCGGAGCTGGCGGTGATCTTGAGGGAGGTGAAGATGGCCATGGCTTCTGCCTCGGTTTTTGTTTTCTCAGGTCTGGTGAATTTGTCATCGTCGTCGTTTTCATCAAGCTCTTCCGGTTCTTCTTCTTCTTCTTCTTCTTCTTCTTCCTCCTCCTCCTCCTCGTCGGCTTGGATGTTGTTGAAGAAGAGGTTGACGTCGTCCTCCGGATCTAACAAGAAGACGGAGGAGGAGTGGGAGAGTGTATTGGAAGGATTGAAGGGTTTGGAGAGGTGTATTGAGGGTTTGGAGAGTGGAAGTGACAGGGTGTTCAGGTGTTTGATCAACACAAGAGTTGCACTTCTCAACATATTGTCACCTTAGAGGAAATTGGAAGAACAATTTATTTTTGGCGGATGATAATAAACGGATATGACCAACTGTTGAGCTTGTACTTGAGAAATGCCGATGTAGTATTCCTCCTTTTCTCGTGTAAATGTTTCGGTTGTATATGAACAAAACTTTCTTATCAAACAATATCTTTTGCCTCATAAGTTTTTTTCCGATCTTTCTGTTTCGCTTGTCCATGAACTTTTGATGTGTAGATAACTCGACTGCAAGACGGATCACTGTCATTTTGACTCTCAGCTTACTGTGCGAAGTCTAAATTAATACTTTTTCTTTCAATAAAAGGAAAAAATTATTTATCTTAGAACTGTTATAATTAAAGACCTCATCAATATTAATCACCAAATGTCCAAATCTATGCAATGAACTTGTTAATTACGTTAAAGAAATTGACATGAAAATATCATGATCCCCTAACCATTGATGAGGTTATCCAACATTGGAGTTAAAAGAAAAGGCAAGATGTTTGTTTTTTTTTCCCCCTTTTAGGGGATCGGAGTTGTCTTAAAAACTCAGTTATGAGGATCATGATTCACATTCCAACAGAAAAATAATAATAATAATATGGTTGCCAAGTGTAATTAACGTATAATCCTTCTCAGTGAGACAGTGATTGGTCTTGATAACATGCATTATGCATCTTGCTGGAGGGAAGATGTTCGGAATCTAACAAGTAACAAACCCATGTGTTAGCCAGCTCTTCTTCATTTCGATTCTCATGCAATATGCAATCTAACATTTCTTTTTCTCTAAAAACAACGTGCATTGATAGGGTTAATTAAACTGGTGAATTTGTTGGGCACAACCGGTTGCACCAACCAAACAGCTCTACCTCTCTAACAAATAAGTGTGGTTCATACATGTTAATTGATTACAGACTTTCAAGAAGAGGAAAGAAACGTGTAAAAACGCTCATACAAAAGAGTTCTTCAGATTTTAGAGTTCCGTTATATATGAACGATTTATTTCTTTGTAATTTGTGATCCATCTTAATAAAGACATGTGCACCTGATCATAATCTCTTGGCAACTTCATGTTTGCTATCAAAGATTGTATTATTATATAATTAACAGCTGGACTTGTGTTTGTAGATAACTCGATCGATGGTTAATTGGTTATTGATTGGTTCGTTCATACCAAGGCAACTGAAATGTATACCCATTTGCTGCGCATTCAAGCCCAGCTCTTCAACATTATTCGAAGAAAGGCCTACGTTCGGACCCTACTTTTCTGGGTTTTTGTCCAAGTAGTCATGCCTACTCTGAATTTTCTAGTAGCCATGTTCGGCTCACAACACAGAGTTGTTGTTGGAAATTTTGCTAATTTTAGATAATTAATCTGATTATAATTTTAATCTAAATTTGATTAAATTAAACAAACAAAAGAAGATATTTTTGTGTCTATGGTAGCCACATGGGTATCAAAGGTATTGATGAATATCAAAAACCTTCAATTTTGACTGTTCAATTAAGCATATGGATGAAAAAATTGTAGTTATAAATTAATAAACAATTGTAGCTACATTGCAACATTACGAGATAAGACCATAGATACTTTAGATTTTTTCTATTTTTAATTAATGAGATGATGACTAGCAAAAGATAGGTATAGAGGTTTTTGATGAACACATAATTAATACATATTTCATTGTCATATTTATTGATTAATGTATATAAATAATGCTATTTAAGCTATTTTGTGTAAATTTTGTAGGAACCTACAAACTTACAAAGAAATTAGAAAAAGAAAGGAAATGAATCAATGTATCAGAAAAGAAAAGGATTTTACATGAAAAATTATGGAACTACGTCAAGAAGTCAAATTCACATTTTCCACCAACGTCAGTACTAGAATAAATATCAACTAACGAATTGACCAAGTCAAATGAAATCTCAAGTACTGATGTGGATGCCTCCCAAGCATCCAGATGCACAATTAGGGAGGGTCCCATGAAGATTTTTTTTACTTTTTTTTGTAGTCGTTACGATCTTCGGTTGAAAATAGTTTATATTTGAAATTAAAATTTAAATTTTATACTCAGATTTGTCCCAGGAAGTCTTTGTAAGTTTATAAAAGGACCTATATTGTAGATCTATGAAAGCATCTTCTATATTCTAGGCTTAGACGTTTTCTCTCTTGTATTTAAAAGATCTTTAAGTGTTCCTCTAGTGTAATATCTGTATTTATTAATAAGAGTTTATTTTTTCTTCAATTATATCTTTTATTTCATGTCTTTTATTTGAGCTTTTATTTTCTATCATCTTCATGAGTAGCTAAATTTCTAGATCTAGGGTTGAGATGAAATTCATGTGAATTGAGATGTTATGATTAAGTATTTTTCTTTTTCTTTTGCTCTATTACTATGTGTAACCATGCCGGCGACAGCCTCAGGCTTGGCGCGGAAGGCCAAATGCACGAGGATCGGCAAAGTCACGACAAAAATAACAAAAATAATGATAAAAAGTAGGAGTCGCCACCTAGTCAATTTAAAAATGGAAGACGAGGAAAACCGCTTAAAACATTCAAATCATGCAATAAAGCCAATGGAAAAGAAGGTCATAAACCAGAAATTGGATAAGAATCCCTGTTACGCACGAGGAAGGTATTTGACACCCTCGTGCGCCTAAAAATCAGTCTTTCTATGGGTTTCTCGTTTAATTACTTATATGAAATGTCGACTTTTCAGTCTTTTCTGTACACCCGAGGGCGATATGCCATGTCATACTAAGTGAGTGGTGTCTTATGCTAAAATAAGGGTACATGGAGTGTAGGGTATGTCCTAATGCTCAGAAGTATCGCTCATATAATGGGTCAAACATTGATGCAAAAATATTGCATAAATAAGATCAAGGATCTAAGTACTTTGAGCGATTTTCATCCTTGCTTTACTATATGCCAAATGTGATCTAACATGCATAAAAATGTTTAAAAATAGAGTTGGGTCTTCCTGATATATCAAGGAAGAAAACTAGAAAAATCCAGAAGTAAATCAAAACAAGAAATCCT
>JAMKQA010056833.1:0-18583 GCA_024699735.1 Posidonia australis | reverse complement strand
TATAAACTTGCTAAATAGCTTAACAATTTTCAAAGACTTAATTAAAATTGAAAATCTCTATTCACCCCCCCCTCTAGAGAAGCTTTAGTATCCTACAACTATAATGTTATCTTTTACTCCCCCATACTTAAGATTAGGTGGAGGGAATTAGTCTTGGCCTCTGCTGGGGATGGAAAACTAGAGCCCAGTGGATGCCAATGTGAGTCATCCATGGATGCTCTGAAGATCATTGCAGGGCAATGTCTTTGTGGGCAAAACACACCCAAGCTGTGAAGGTACGCTTGTGTAAGACGATTAACTCCAAAACTGGGTGGATTGATGGTTGCATCACCGGCCAGACCAATTCCAGTTTCCTTACTTATTATGTTTTCACTTGTAGGTAATGTGGATGGCACTACTTATTATATTTTTGATTTTCTTGGTTTTCTGATTTTTTGTGCATTTTTAAAATTTTCTAATTGTTTTGATTTTCTGATTTTTTTGGATTTTTCAATTTCTTGTTTTTTTTTGGATTTTTAAATTTTCTGACTTTTTTTTATTTTATTATATATTTTTTCTTTAGATAATTGATGATGAGTGCAGTCACAACCCTCCCTTTTATGCATTTAGCATTGTTGCCTTGTATTATCCAAGGTGAGAGAGTTGTTTCTTTCATCATGCCTTGGCTTTTTAAGGACTTTGGACTTTGTACAGACCTTAGTTGATTATTATCTCCCTTATTTACTCAGTCCTTGAGCTTTGAGGGTTTTCCTGTCCCTTGCCTATTTGTATGGAAGAGTGGGGGACACTTAAGTTTAACAGGCTCTCGGCATCGGTTATAGCTTTTATACCGCTCGTTAGTGGTCGACCCTAATGCGTCTATAGCTTACCCAAGGGCTTTGGCTTTTATTTTTCCATTTTTTTCTTTTCTTTTGGGGTTCCCCTCTTATGTTATTTTCCTGTAGATGCCTGCCCATCACTACCTTCTTGAACTTATGCTACGATAGTACATCTACTTATTCGTTAGTTGTCACACTCCATTTTGAGTACCCACCCATCACTGCCTTCTTGGACTTATCTTATGATGGCATACCCGGCTTTTTGTGCTCCCCCCTCTTTTGGGCGCTTTCTAAGTTGTTTGGTTTTCTGATGCACACCTCATCACTGCCTTCTCGGACTTATGCTAGGAGGTCATGCAGTACAGGGTGAGCGGCTTTTATGATATGCCTAGGCTCTAAGCTTGCTTCACTCTTATCTTCCCGTGCAGGTGTATGTGTAGATAGGACAAGGCTTGGGTCACTCTAGTCGCTCAACTTCCTTTCTATGCAGGAGATAACTTTCTTCCTCAACCAGTACTAGGTCTTGGGGTGCTTTTTAGGCTTTTGGCATGTTGATTGGAGGGTGTACTTTTAGAGTACAATTAACTTTCACAGATCTAAGGAGATCTTTAGGTCGTCCTACCCATTGGGTGGATCTTCCTTGGATGTTACAGTCTCTGCTTAGGGATAACCATAGATAATGATTTGGTTGTTTTGCTTAACGTCATAAAGTGGTTATGTGTGTGACTCACATTCATCAATCATCTTTATTGTTTATTGCTAGTATTAAATCTAACCTAGCAAAAGAAACAAAGATGAAGGAAATGACAAAGAAAGAAATTAATGTTTTATTTACAAGTTTTTGAAATGAATAATGACCTTACCCCTAGTCAAGTTTCTTATTTTCCTCCCTAGATGGAGGGGTATACCTCCAGGATGGCTGTAGGAGCTTGCCCCTGGCGTTGAACATGGGATTGTTGACATAGGCACATCTTGGTGCTTTTCCTTTGGTTTGAGCCCAGTTGTTGCTTTCTTGGGGTCAGGGTTGGATTGGTCCTAGCTTGGTTCCTTTGATATGCCCTTGGTGGCTTAGTTTCTTGGTGGAGATTATGTTAAGTATCTATTGAGGTCTCCCTTTACTTCTTCCAGGCCGATCTATTTGTTGATGCCACTGGTGGGCTTGCTTCCTTCTAGAGGATCTGACAGCTTAGGTGGAGGCTTGTCTCTAGCACAGGCTTCATGAGGATGCTGGCAAAGGTCATTTAGTGTGTGGGCCGCTCGTAATGAGCACAGCTATTGGTAGAGAGCATTGACTGCAGTCTCTAGGTCATACCAGTCTATGCCCTTATATACCAGTCTGTAAGCCACGGTACCTTCGATCAGCATTGCTTGGACCTATTGGCTGTCCCAAGTGCCGCCATCCTAGCCATTGTATTCGTCGTAGACCGGTTTGTCCATTGTATTCTCACAGAATTTGTTTAAGTCTAATGTTGACGAACCAGGCTCCTCCTCATCCTCAGGGTCTGTTTGCGTGCACCAGATGTCTGCCAGCACGTCTTCATCCTACTCCATGTAGATTACTAAATGATTAGGCAGTGAACTTATGCACCTTTCCAGCATTCCAAAAGTGTGGTTGAGTGGTGCTGGGACTAGCTCTTGGTATTGCTTTTGGGCTTCATGGTAGCTTTGCAGTGGAGGGACGACATGGTAGTTCCCTTGATTCTATCGTTGTCCTTGCTGTTGTCTCTGTTGTTGCTCCTGTTAGGCATATACTTAGCGGTGCAGAGGTTGCTAATATTGAAATTGCTGGGGCTATGTTTGCCACTGCGGTTGATATTGTTGGGGCTGGTATCAGACTAGTTATTGTGGTAGTTGGTATTGGCATTGCCCCTGAAGCGGCTATGGCTGACAATGCATTGGCTACCCCTGGTGTTGGACTAGTGATCCCCTCTGGTCATGTTGGATTGATACTTGGGCCATGTTGCTTGTAATGTGTTCGAGTGCATAGCTAGAGACTTATTCTCATCCCATTCTTCGTACCCTAGGAAATGTAAGTCCTTTCTGTTGCAAAGGACTCTTGTGGCTTTGTCGTACAATTGGGAGTATGTGCTGAAGTCACCTATCAGTAGACCCATTCTCAATGCACCAGTGGTGTTTTGGGCAATGATCTCAATAGCTTGTTCCTCAGGGATATGATATTCTGAACGGGCAGCCATATCTCTCCATCTACTCACGTAGTTTATGAAGTCTTTAGCTGACCTCATCTTCTCAAAAAGGTGGTCCACAATGTAGGCTTGTGTTGGATACGGTGGATGTATTGCAGTAGAAATTTATCTAGCAAAATCTTGAAGTCATTGAGGTCATGTCTTGTAAGCGTGTTGAACCACCTCAGTGCTTCTCCTTTCAAGATTTTGAAGAACAGATACACTGCGAGCCCATTATCATGTTGATAGGGCAGGGTGTCCATGGTGAATGTAGCAAGATGACTTCTCGAATCGCCTGTCCCATCATACTTTGGTGTATTGGGTAGCTTGAATTCAGGCAGTAGCATGAAAGGAGGGAACCTTGATATGTCAAAACTGATTGACACCCTTGATGTTACTCCTACCTCAACTAGTGCGTCTGATATCATCCTCTTGACATCTGCCCCTAGAGTCACTGACTACCCCTGGCTCTGGTACCTTTGAAATTGTAGGAATTGCTGCTGTAGCAAAGTACCATGTTGAGGAGGGAAGCAAGATTGGGCCATTGTATACGATGAGGTAGGATAAGATGGGGTTTCCCCTAGGTGATGATGGGAGTGATAGCTTAGTGGGGTCCACGTAGCTTGCTGGGTAGAACTATGTTGAGCGGGAGATTGTGTAAGTGGGCCTTGAATAGGGAAATTAACTGTTGGGCTCGATGGCACGATGTATGTGTTTCCCATAAGCGGTGTGGCTATTAGGCCCTTGAGATATATAGAAGCTGAGGGTCCGTAGGTATTTAGTGGGTTAGAGAGGCTATAGGGGGCCATGGACTGATGGGCTCGGTTGGAGGTTCCTATAGGGAATATATGCGAATTGACTAATAGTGGAACCCCCACAACTATGAATAACTCATCTCTTCCCCTCCTCCATTCTCAATGGATCAGGCTCCTTGTAGGGTTGACGTGTTGAACTGGAACCTGAGCTAGCCCGTGGAATTGCCTACTTGACCCACAGGGTTGGAGTGCTTGGCATGCCAGAGTAGTTGGAGTAGTGGGCTTTTGATGTCATAGTCTTCTTCTTTGTGATTCTTCTTCTCAAGATATTACAATTGCTAAATAAGAATTACAAACTCTTTATCACACTAATTTTAACCCATTACATGTTTTTCTAAGAAAAGAAAAATTACGACCTTAACGTAGACAAAATACAAGACTATGTTTAATAGAGAAAATACAGACCCAGGACTGTTGCAGTGATGTCTCTGTAACTTGTTATGCAAACAAAGGCCAAACCACCCTACAATCAAGGCACACGGTACATGTTTGCCTTATGTCGCCTATAGAAGCGGTGTCAGAACTCGTCATCGATAAGATAGGTGACGGACAGTGGCGCTGCTCAGATAGGCGACACAGTTGCCTGTCTGTTCCAACAGCCATGGTCTGTCTTAGACAGAAGGCACACCAAACAAGCCTAATTAATCAAAGAAGTTTCAGACAGAATGTGAGTTTTACTTGTTAAAGTGGTTAATTAATGTCTTAATTAAACCTGCGTTCTCTCAACTTGTTGGGCACTTATGGCAAGGGGGTAAAGTCTTTTTCCTCTAGGAAACTAGGGTTACACTCAGTGGGTTTCTTAACTTATAGGGTACCACTCTTGGGCCTTTAATAGGCTTTACAAAGAGGACCTAGGCTGTGACTTTGTCTCTTTATAGAGGAGCCCACAACTCAGGATTCTGTCCTTAGGGTCGGTCCTAGCAAATCACAAAAAATGTAAATAAATAATAAACAATAAAGTGTGAGGTATCTACCAAGGTTTATTATTGGCTTAGGGAGAAAGGAGGAGTCAATAATAATGCCTTAGAACACCTTAAGTTATCAATCTAACAATAGCATTCAAAGAAGACATGGAAGAGCGACTTGCGCTGGCTTGATTCACCCAATTTGATTGTTCTTAATTAGAAAGAAATTTTTCTTAAGGAACTTCTAACTTTTTTGTAAAATAGTCAGTTTCCATCCTATTGGTGGACAAAAAACAAACCTAAAATTCGTTAAAAAAACGAAAATGTAGGTAAACAAGATATAATTTCATTTATTTCGCTACTGTAGGCTAAGAAAACAACACAAACAAGAAAAAATCGAAAAAACTTGTAGGGAAAATAGTCTATAATTTTCGTCGCTTGTCTAATAGGCATCAATATGAGTTGCCCCTTTAAAAGGCAGTGACACTCGATGCCTTAAGAGCTGGCGGTGTGAATTACAGAGCGATTATTTTCTATAGAAAACAACATAAGAGGCCTGGTTGTTGTGAAACGCTACATGCACAACTTCCCAGGCCTGAAACTGCACCTAATGTCCAAATAAAAGAAGAAAATAAAATAAAGAAAAGGAAGGGACGATAACTAACATTGCATGGGGGTGGCTCAAACCTGTCCCATCGTGTTTGCCAATTTTCTGTGGATGGCTTTTGGTGGTTGATGTAGGTCATCGTTGCTCCACGTACTTTGATAACCGTTATGATCGCCACTTTTTGATTCGTCTTTGCTAGCTGACAAGATACCTTGCAGGAGTGTGGTGATTGTGATGATGTGGGTTCTTGGTTCACTATGTCGACGACAGGATGCTGCCTAGTGGTGTCCTCATGCTTTTGTAATATTCTTCCTTTCAAACCAAACAAAAAAACAAGAAAATAGGAGATCTAGATTAGTCTAAGTGTAGTAAGAGTAATAGAAATGAATAACAAATAATATGAATAAATGAAATAAAATACTAACCGAGGGTTATCCCCGCATGCATATGCCATGGGCTATATTAATAACATGCAATGGATTTATGTTAATGAAAATGTAATATGAAAATACTCCCTTTCACCCTCGTGCAATTTGGAGTGGATGAAGGAAGTGGAGACTGATTTACGGAGCTCCGGAGGTGTGCTTTGGCTTTGAAGGAGGCTGGATCTCTAGTGGATCTGAGCTTCTAGGGTCTTGGACATGGAGGAGGGACTGAAAAGCTCTCTCTTTCTCTCTCTCTAGGGTTTGAATTGATTCCTAGGGTTTTTTTAAGTGCCTCCATGGATTGAAGACATAGAAGGCCTATTTATAGAGTTTAGGGATTGGGGATCTCGTCAAAAACAAGATGTAGATCAAGGGCCAAGATTAAACTCACAAAATATGGCAAAAAGTCCTTTTTAGATCTAGTCGCCTATGGAACTGGCAAGATAATCATCCAATCATCGTTAGTACAGGCAATGAGATGATAAACCATGGATTCCACACATGCGGTGAATCGACAGCTAGTTAGTACGAAATCTACCACGTAAGCTAGTTGCTTGAACATGTGGTGCTAAGTAACTAAAAAGGGTTTTTTTTTTTGCAAAATTAAGATCACAAAGTATTAAATTACGAATCCATTAGTAGTGTGAACACAATCAACACATAAAAATCATTCTCATAATTAAGAGATATTTAAAATATATTTCCAAAATCAAATCAAATTTAAAATGTTAAGCAAATTGAATTTGAAAATCAAATCTTCAATAATTACAAGAAAATATCAATTAAAATGAAGGATAAATCTAATTTTGTTTAGATTCGTAATTATCTTGATTTTTGGATTTTATCTTTATTTTTTAGCATTATCATGAATTAAATATAAGCTACAACATTAAAATGTGATAACTTATCATAGAAAGCTCATTTTTGGCAAATAAAGATAAGTGATCTTAATTATCAAGTCATCCAAATTTCTAGAATTTTTTGGAATTACTTGGCAACTATAATGATTTATATGATAAGCGCATATTATTTAAATGTTAGAAAATCATAGAAATTATAATAATTATGGAAAAATCATGATAATGTTTATAAATATTCGATATGTCATATTAAGGCTTGGGATGACGAATTATTAAGAGAGAGAAGTCTAGGGTATTTGTCGCTTGTTTCATTGGCACCTTGAGAACTCAATCGCCTGTTGATGTGGCAACTTAAAGTGGAGACTAAGTCTATTTTCTGTTACATAGGCAACACCTTGGCCTTTTATAGTTTACCCTCTGTCTTTTATCTTAATCCACAGAGATGCATTAAAAACCCAGAAAAACATAGAAATTCCATAGAAAAATCTAGAAAAGGGTAAGAGATCCTTAGCCATGTGATCTAGGGTGCCTCAAGGTTTCCAATCCTATATGAATTCTAGGAAATGCGAAAATGGGATATCTACAATTACCTCTACATATTCTTTCTTAGTTCATTTCATCTTATAAATGTTACTAGTTGAGTATGACCTTTTTAAGATTTCCTACAATACACATAAGGATGAATGGTCTATTAATGAATTAATGACCAAGTGTGTTCAGGAAAAGAAAGGCAAGCTAATAACATGACCAATGTCGTGAGTCACTCTGTAAATTTGACTACTCAAAGATCAAGGTGCTGCGCATCTAAGGGAAAGAAAGTCAAGAAGAATTCTGAGAGAAAACACAAGGTTGGTATCACTAATAAGTTCATCACTAAGGTTAGGTGCTATTTCTACAAGAAATCTGGTCATTTGAAGAATGATTGCACAAAGTTTAAAAAAATGACTTGAAAATAAAAATTCAAGTAATATTGTATCTATTTCAAGTCATGAAGCATATTTAGTCTATGTTCCTACTTCTAGCTAGTGGATTTTCTCAAGTGCCGCTATGTACATTTTAACTACTTTGTTCAGGTTTCTGATTAGATAGGCTTCAATTGAGTGAGAAAGGTTTGTGATATCGAAAAACTGGATGCATTCGCATATAAAGTCAGTAGAAGACTACAAAATCACATTAGAATCTGGAGAGCTACTAATTTTAAGATGCTGTTTATATTCTATTTTTCATAGAAACTTAATAATTGTAGTGAAATTAGTTAAAGACAATTGCAACACTTTGTTTAATGTTTTAAGAATGTCTTTAATTGAGGAAAATATTTCTATTAATATGACTATTATTGATGGATTATTTAAATTAAATGTCTTGTCTATTTCTAAATTAGTAGTATCTCTAGTATGTACTAACAAGAGAAACAAAATTACTAGCAATTCAGGTATTATGTAACATGGAAGACTAAGACATATAGCTTAAAAGAGAATAAATAGATTGGTGAAAGATGGTGTTGTGGAATCATTAGATTTCACTGATTTTGAAGCCTCTACTAATTGTATAAAGTCAAAAACAATCAACACACATAAGAACATGTGACTAGATGCCAAGCAACTTTAAATTTGATTTATACAAATGTTTGTGGACCTTTTAGCCTATGTTTTACATGTTTGAAATGCATTGACACCTTTATCGATCACTATTCGAGGTATATGTATCTTTATCTCTTTTATGAAAAATCTGAAGTCCCTAAAATTGCAAGGATTTTAAATTGAATGTAGAGAAACAATTAGGAAAACCTATCAAGTAAGTCAAATGAGATAGAGGTTGTAAGTATTATGTGAGATATATAGAGATAGGATAGATGTTAAGGCCATTTGTGCAGTTTCTTAAGGAAAATTGCATAGTACCTCAGTACACAATGCTAGACAAACCTTACATAAATGAGGTTGTTGAAAGACGAAACAGAATGCTTAGCCCTTCTTTGGATCTTGGATAAACATGAGAATTAACCCAAATTGGAATTACGATTCTGTTTCGGTAATCAAAAAGTGGAATAAAATAGAAAATAGTTATAATCATTTCGTTTCCCTTATTCTAGAGTTGTAATTCCACGTCGGGCGTGGAATAACACTATTCTACTCAACTTATTCCCACTTGACTTAGTCCTCCGTATAATTTCTCGAATTTGTATGCATTCCAGATTCCGCCACTAAAGATGGAGGAGATCAAGGAAAATAGAAATCCATCGCCATCCCTATTGCACTGCAACCGTGTTTAGACAAAAAGAAAATAGAGAACGGCATGCAAAGAAAAGAGAAGGGGGCTTATGGATGAGTTCGCTAGAGAGAGGCATGCACGACATCGCCTACCGTCGCTCACAGTTGCTGAACGTCAAAGGGGTATACACTTTGCACTGCATGCGAAGAACGCTACCCCTCCTCCATTATCACTCACTACCACTCGTCACTTGCCCAGCCACTGGTGGAGAAGGAAAGTGAGGAGGAAGAGGAAGAGAAGAGATGAAATGAAAGAAATGATAGGAGAGGGGGTAGTATCGCATGTTTTAAAGCATAGAAACCAACAACAAAAATAAAATTATAAATATTATTTCAAATATAATAATATTTATTTATGAATACTATTGTGTAATATTTTGTAAAATATTATTTATTTATGACATTTTATTTTGTATGATTTCAAATAAAATAATATTGATTTAAAAATAATGCTATTTAATATGATATATTATTATTATATACGTACTATATTAATATACGTATGCCTCACTACTTATTCTAATTTTTAGCCAAACCAAAATAATTTGTAATACACAATTATTCTCCTTACGAATTCTTGTACTTCCAAATAGAATAGTAATTCTAGTACAATACTAATATCACTTTCAACTTATTCCTACTTTTCCTATTCCACATCCAAAGAGGGCCTCAAGGAAATAGGCAGTGCTATAGTGAGCTACTCAATTTTGCCAATCTCAATGTAGAGTGAAGCTTTAAAGACAATAATGCATATTCTACGTAAGGTTCCTTCCAAATCCATAGGAAAAGTCTCTATAAGTTATGGAAAAACAAGAAATCCTTTTTAGGTTACATACATATTTAGGGATGCTTATCTAAAGATAAAATCTATAACTTACAAGAGAAGTTTTTGGATTCAAGAATAATCAAAAGATACTTCTGTAACGATCCAGTTTTCTAGGCAACAATTAGGCCATATATTTAAATTGGATTTTGGGTGTGTTGGACACTAGAATGCGTCTAATGTTAGACGCAGGATGAACAACATTCTACACCTATTTCTAGGTGGCCTAGCATCTTCTTGTGTTGAATGCTAGTGTTGGGGCGCTTAGTAATGAACGCAAAATCTAGAATGTTCAACACTTGAGACTCGGGTTCTTAAACACTAGCATGCAGGCGTTTAATGTTGGATGTTTGGTCGATGGCGTCTAACGCTCTGAGTTGCTACTACCTATATATTTGACTAAGGTTGGCTTCTTCAGGAAGACTTCTTCCCTCCTTCTCCTCCAGCCTTGGCCTGTGTGGGGGTGTTCCCTGGTGATCTTTGGGTGCATGGGGAGTTCAGGAGAAAGAGAATGAGGTTAGTGGTTGGACTTTGAGTGCTAAACTCTCTCCTCCATCTTCTTCCTTCTTTTCCCTAGGTTACACCCACTAACCGGGACTATGGTTGTGGCATGTGTGGTTCTAGTGGCATGGTGATGGCCAGAGAGTGCTCGAGGCTTGGAGAGGAGTGTTTGGAGAGCTTCGGATCATTGTGGTGCTCGTCCGTTTGTCTCACCTCGTGGGTGCAAGGTACACACTCTTGTAGATATTCTTTTGATATATTTTTGGGTGATGATTGCTACGCATGGATGTGTGTTCTTGCCATCACCATCCATTAGTGGTGATGGAGAGAGCTTTCAGTGGTTTTTTGCATGCCTGGTTGGGAGGTTCTAGCTGAACTTCCTAATGCATTGTGTTGAACGCCCAAGCTGGGGTGTTCAATGTTGGACGTCTAGTTTTGGGCGTCTAATGCCCTCGGGTGATAAATTGTTATATTTTTTCTCTAGGAGACTTTAGTTTGGATTATGGGTTGCATGCAGTATTTGTATGAAAGTTTAGGCTCTATTTTGATACCCTGAATGATTTGAAATAGAATGCATGCTAGGATTTAATGGCCCTTATTGTAGAATCTAGCGTCAAGGTGTTAAACGCCATCTTTGGGGCATTTAACGTTGGATGCTAGCTTTCTAGTGTTCAACTCCCCAAGCTGCTTTGCATGTTATTTTAGTGTGTTTGCTTGATTAATGGGAGCAGTTAGTTGATAGCATATATCACTAGTGATGTTAATTAGTCAGATAATGACCCTTTAATTAAATGATTAGATAATGAATTAGCTTTAAGGGGGTTTTAATTGATAATGGAATCTTGGGGTGTTAGATGTAGACTGTGCTACGTCTAACGTATGACGCTACATAGTTGGCATCTTACATATCAGTACTGTTTTTCTATCCCTTTTCTAGGTAAGTTGGTGGCTCTAATGTAATATTTATCTAGTGGGTTTTATTGTGGCATAATAAATAATTAGGATAATCATTAGAGATAATATAGGGATAGCCTAAAATGAATTAGCAAGAGATCACTTGGGGTATGGGTAGAATAAAAGATGATATGATTTAGGAATAATAGGCTTTCCCTTAGATGGCTTAGACTGGACTATAGGGATCATGGTAGCATTCCTAGGTCTAGGGCTTGTGTGGTGTTGTGTGAGGTGCATTGAATGGAGTATTTAGTGGCACTATTCTGGGTGTTTGAGCCAATCTAATTGTACTCCCAAGGGACACGAGTTAGTAGGTGTCTTACACTTAGGCGCCACAGTATAGAGTTCTGGTTATGGTTGTTTTGTTGTGGTGTTTTTTGGATGAACTTGACACTTAGAGGATGCTTTTGTTGGTATTTTCTTAGGTTGTGATCATGGGTTGAGCGTGGTGCTCGTGAACCCTGATGCTCCCAAGGTGTTTTTACTTGAGCCTGACAATGGAGCTTTCGAGGCTTTGTTTTGTTTGTGGTTTCTTGACCTTTGGTTTCCGTGTCATAGTTGGGCACAGTGTTTCTTGAGTTTTAAAAGATATTTAATGGTTTTCAAAATGGTTTTCCAAGAAAAGAGTTTTGGAAAGAGAAAAGTGCAGAATTGAAAATGTTTTGGAAAGAGTTTTCTAGTGCTTTCTGTTTGCATTAGTGACCAACAGACTAAGGCGAGTGTTCGTCGGGTCTTGGAGGTATGACACTCTTTGACTGTCAATCGTGAAGCTGAGGATGAGGTCCATTTGTTGAGGTGTTTGTGCCATAACAAGGAGGTATGATACTCCTACTGTCGCTGTGTGCACTGAGACTCTAGTGTTATCAGGTGTGGCGGTATGTGACTCCCTTTTGAGCACCATGTGGAGGACACCGTGAGGAGGCGTACCTTGTGTTGGCTAGTGTGGGTGGGACGTGCACTTGTTGTTGGTAGCATCCTGAGAGATTGGTTTGCCTTCCCAAGAATGGTTGGCTTTGTGAGGGTTCTCCATGCAAGAGAATCGTAGGATGTTGATCGCTCCTGCATAGGATAGCTTCACCTTAGTAGTACAGACATCGTTGGTCACACTTTAGTGGATTGCCTGTGGCCAGTGTTGTCTGCTTGGCACCAGGTAGTTCAACACACTATTTGTGCTTATGGTTTATGTGGAGTCTTGGTTCAAGAAAATAGGCTCTAGGCCTAAATGTGGCCGTGGTTTTGACGCCTATTGAGGCATAGTGTGTTGGGAGCAGTGGCTCTGTGGTTTTGGAGCAGAGGCTTCGTGGCTTGGTGTTGTGCTTGGGTCGAGAGGGGACCATGTTGTGCAAAGCAGAGGTTCTGTAGTTGCGCTTTGGTATGGCTTTTTGGCTTGATTTGGCAAGAATGGACATCTCGAGCATGCTTAAAAGGTTTTAAAAAGAGCATGCACATGGTTTTGAAAAGGAAAAGAAAAGAATGATTTTAAATGCATGGTTTTGAGTTTTGTTGCTTGCTGGGCAGTGGTGAGCTACTTGGGTTTGGTGTTGTGGCATCCAAGAGGGGTTCCTATTCTTGTTTGCTTGTGGTGTTGGTACGCTTGTTTCCTCGGTGTGGTGTGCCGAGTTTTTAGATGGGGTTGTGTGTTAGGTGGGGTTGTGTGCTAGGTGACCATTTGAGTGGTCACTCACGTGTGCTTTGTTTTTGTGTGTTTTGTCAGTACAGGATAGTAGTTGTTGGTTCCTAGTGCATATAGGAGGAGTCACGTTGCTACACATTAGGGATCCAAGTGAGTGTTAGTTTAGTTTTATTTCTATTGTTTATTAGTATTATTTCCTATTGAAGGTACGTAGCCTTAGCTACATTATTAGTGAAATTGTTGGTTAATAATAAAGAAAAAAATAATTAAATGGAAATTTGTAGTTAGGTTTAGTACTAGTGAGTTGGGGGTTGTTACAGTTGGTATCAAAGCTTAGGTCCACCTAGGAACATTAGCCTAGGGATGGTTGGTAGGATGACTCCATAGGATGCATATCATGCATCCCTGTATCTTGATTTTATTGATTTTCTTGGCTTACAGTGTTAAGGAGTGTCTTCAGCTCCATCTCTTGTTTCGGCGAAGCTAGTGGGTGAAGGACCACGAGGAATTTGGAGAGTAACCGTCTGCATTCTCAATTAGAGATTGACATCAGCGCCTTGTTGGAAGGATTCCTAGTGGTTGGATTTCTTGTCATCGCCGATTTATGGGAATTGTTTTGAGGTGGCAGTTGGGAGCGAAGCGTGGAGTGGCGTTCGCTCTTGTGGAGTAGTTCGCTAGGATTTCCTCAACTCCGTGGAGTGTGGTGTGGTGCTATCCATGAGTTTTACATGGATTAAACACTGTGTTGCCATGGGTGTGGTGGTGGTTGTTTTTTTTGGCAAGACTTTGTGTTGGTCGGTAGGGTAGGAGACTCTGTGGTGTGTGAGGCGGATGCGTCGTGTTGTACTCTAGAGGCTGTTCACGTCAGATGTAGGTACTTGTTTGTTTGGTGTGTTGTGACTGCAAGGAGGCAGGGTGTGGTTGAGGAGGTGCTTGGTTCCTATGGGGGTTAGGCAACTTCCATCTGTTGATAAGAGGACGTGGTTTTTCTTTAAGGGGGTTAGCCACCACCCAGTGCTGGGTAGTTTGGTGTTTTGCTATGGAGGGTAGGGTGCAATAGTTGTCTGCCTCTGGTGTACCCTCAATGGTTGTTGCTACTTCTCGTTTATTTGTCTATTGTTTGCCTGTTTGTTTGTTTGCTACATGTTCTTGCTAGTGTTTGTCGTTATTTGTAGTCTGTAATTATGGTCTATCATCTGTCTTGTGTTGTTGGTGTCGGTGTGGGAGGATGCCTGTAGCTCCATCCTCCGGTTGTAGCATCTAGGTGAAGCATGAGGCTTCCCATATGTGTGGTTGTTGTTGTCTCTTTGGTGGGTGGGGAAGATGCTTTGAGTTTCGTCCTCTTTTTGTCTCTAGGTGACTTGGTGGGTCCTCAGATGTCTGTTGTTGTTTCTAGGTGACTTGGTGGGTCCCCATATGTTTATTGTTGTCTCTGGGTGACTCAGTGGGTCCCTAGATGTGTGTTGTCGTCTCTGGGTGACTTGATGGGTTTCTAGGAGTGTTTTGCTGTTTTGGGGTTGCTCTGATGAGTTCCTTAACTTTGTATTGTTTCTTCCAGACACTCTGTCTGAGGATGGGGTTATCCGGAAGGTGGTGTGCATGGAATCGCGTATGGGTGTTGTGCGATTGTGCCACACACTTTTGTTTAAGGCTTGGCCAAGGAGTGGCATAGCCGAATGTGTTACTTGTTGTGTATTGTTTGGGGTATCTTGTCGGGTTACTAAGTTGGCTTGGTTGGTTGTGGCTCGGATGGCTTTGTACCATTTGGGCGGTGGAGATTCATTTGTCCAATGTTTCTCTTGGGGTGTCCTGTTGTTGATTTTCTTATTTGCTTGTGGGTTGAATGATGTAGCACTATTCAACTTGTGGGGATCTTCTTTCTCCTGTGTTCGCTTTTAGGTTTTGGGTTTTTGCAACGAGATGGGGTGAGTCAAGTGGAGTTGGCTACCCATCACATTTGGTAGCGCTGCTGGTCGAGCTGGTGGGTGTGATTTCACGTGTTTTCCTCCAAGTAGTTCCTGATTTGGGTGAACTATTCTCGGGGGTCTAGTAGAGGTATCTTTGGGATAATGACACTGCAGAGAGGTCCGCTAGGGAGGAGGAATAACTCGTGTTGGTTCAAACACTCTTGTTGTGGTGTAGATTGCTTTGAGTTAGAGATTTGATTGAGTTTGACTCCTGAGTGGTCCTTACCATTGGTGTGGTTGTTTCACTAGAAACAGAGGTTCTTGTGGCCGAGTTTCTGGATTGTAGTATCCTTGACATAAGCTTCATGGTTAATAAGTGGTTTAAGTGTGTTTTGGCGGTCTCACGTCTAGACTTGCAAGGCTGCCATCGCAATGAGTCATGATGAGTTCACCAATGTTCTTCTAGGTTGGGATAAGTTCCAGTTGTTGTGAGGCAACGTAGTGTTTGGGGTTCTTGCCAATTGGGAGGATTACGAGAGGAACTATTCATTTATGTGTTTTATGTTGGCCATAGTGGAGGTTGTGCTCTACATCCAATGGAGTGTTGATCTAGGAAGCAGTTCTTGGAAACAAATAGCACATGGTTGGCTAGTCTGTTGGTGAAATCTAGATCTGTGAAGAGCGTTATTGCATCTCAGTAACCGGATTTCTCTCATACCTTAGATTGGAGGAGGTTTTCTAGGGTGATGGAAGGTGTTACTAGGCTAGTAGTTTGGTGTTTGGTGTGGATCGACTAGGTTGTGCATCAGAGTAGCGCAGTGGTTGCTGGTGAGAACTGGTTGCACTTGGTCGATTTTGTGGTTTGTGTGTCTTCAGAGGTGCTCTGGATGTTTCGTGGCCATGGAATACACTATTTTGGAGCCTTTGGGTGGAGATTTTGTGCTCGAAAGGGGCTTCACCCAAGATTTTGGTGGTGTTCGGACTCTAGGAGAATTGAGTCCTTGGTGTCTCTCTAGACCTAAGAAGGATGAGACGACCTTGTGGAGTGTGGATTTCACGTATAGGTCATGAGTTTTAGGTGGCATCGATGTGTTGTTGTTTGGGTCATTCTAGTGGCGTCCTAATTTCAGTATCCTTGGTGTTTTGCCTAGAGAATTTCGAGGGAAAAATTCCTTTAAGGGGGTTGGACTGTAACGACCCAGTTTTCTAGGCAGCAAATAGGCCATACATTTAAATTGGATTCAAGGTGTGTTGGACAGTAGAAGTATGCATCTAATGTTAGACACCGGATTAACAACATTCTACACCTGTTCTAGGTGGCCTACTATCTTCTTGTGTTGAATGCTAGTGTTGGGGCATTCAGTATTGAACACTAGATCTGAAACATTCAACACTTGAGACTCGTGTTGTTAAACATTGGCACACAGGCGTTTAACGTTGGACGTTTGGTTGGTGGTGTCTAACGCTCTAAGTTGCTACTGCCTATATATTTGGCTAAGGTTGGCTTCTTCAGGAAGACTTCTTCCCTCCTCCTCTAGCCTTGGCCTGCATGGGGGTGCTCTCCAGTGATCTTTGGGTGCATGGGGAGCTCGAGAGAAAGAGAAAGAGGTTAGTGGTTGGCCTTTGCATGCTAAACTCTCTCCTTCTCCTTCTTTTTCCTTCTTTTCCCTAGGTTACACCCACTAACTGAGGTTGTGGCTATTGCATGTGTGATTCCAATGGCATGGTGATGGCTGAAGGATGCTCGAGGCCTGGAGAGGAGCATTTGGAGAGCTTTGGATAGCTACAGAGCACGTCAACTAGTCTCACATCGTGGGTGTAAGGTACACACCCTTGTAGATATTCTTTTATATATTTTTGGGTGATGATTGTTATGCATGGATGTGTGTGGTTGCCTCCCATCCATTGGTGGTGATGGTGAGAGCTTTTAGTGGATTTTTTCATGTTTGGTTGGGAGGTTCTAGTTGAACCTCCTGATGCAATGTGTTAAATGCCCAGGTTAGGGTGTTCAATGTTGGACGTCTAGTTTTGGGCATTTAACGCTTTGGGGTGATAAATTGTTATATTTTCTCTTCAGGGGACTTTAGTTTGGATTATAGGTTGCATGCAATATTTGTATGAATGTTTAGGTTCCATTTTGATATCCTGAATGATTTGAAATAGAATGCATGCTAGGATTTAACGACCTTTATTGTAGAATCTGGTGTCAAGGTGTTCAACGCTAGCTTTGGGGTGTTTAACATTAGACGCTGGCTTTCCAATGTTCAACACCTCTAGCTGCTTTTTTAGAGTCTTTTCTTGATTAATGGGAGTGGTTAGTTGATAGCACATACCACTAGTGATGTTAATTAGTTAGATAATGTCCCCTTAATTAAATGATTAGAGAATGAATTAGCTTTAAGGGGATTTTAATTGAGAATGGGATCCTAGGGTGTCAGATGCAGACTGTGCTGCGTCTAACGTAAGTCACTGCATAGTTGGCGTCTTACACATCAATACTGTTTTTCTATCCTTTTTCCAGGTCAGTATGTGGCTCTAATGTAATAGTAATCTAGTGGGCTTTATTGTGGCATAATAAATAATTAGGATAATCATTAGAAATAATATAGGGATCACTTAAAATGAATTAGCAAGAGATCATCTAGGGTATGGGTAGAGTAAAAAATGATATGATTTAGAAATAATAGACTTTCCCTTAGATGACTTAGACTGGACTAAAGAGATCATGATAGCATTCCTAGGTCTAGGGTTTGTGTGGCGTTGTGTGTTGTGCACTGAATGGAGTATTCAATGGCACTGTTCTGAGTGTTTGAACTGATCTGGCTGTACTCTCGAGGGACACGAGCTAGTAGGTGACTTACACTTGGGCGCTAAAGCGTAGAGTTCTAGTTGTGGTTGCTCTATTGTGGTGTCTTCTGGGTGAGCTTGACACTTAAAGGATGCTTTTGTTGGTGTTTTCTTAGATTCTAGTCCTAGGTTGAGTGTGGTGCATGTGAACTCAGATGCTCCCAAGGTATTTTTACCTAGACTTGATAAGAGAGCTGTCGAGGTTGTGTTTTGTTTGTAGTTTCACGGCGTTTAGTTTCCATGCCATTGCTAGGTGTAGACACCCCGATTTTGAGGTGACCCATGGATGAGCTTTTCAGTTGTTGCTTTGGATGTGGCTAACCCTTGAACCAACCCTAAACCCATAGCAAACCCGCAGCCCAACTAGATCTCTAAATAGGTAGGAGAGAGCACCTAGCAAGCACACCTACCTAGCACACCTACCTAGCACACCTACCTAGCACACCTACCTGGCACACCTAGCTAGCACACCTACCTAGCACACCTAGCTAGCGCACCTACCTGGCACACATAGGTGGCGCACATAGCAGGTGCATATAGCCGACGCACATTCCAGGCGCCCAGCCATTTCACAGGCTGCGGGCTGCTGGCTTTCCACCTCCCATGGTTGTTACCTCTAGCAACGAATATGCCATGGAATCTTCCAAGCTTTTCATCTACGAGGCCCCCTGCATTCCTATGAGTTACCCATGAAAAAATCCAATATAAGGACACCCATAGGCAACCATTAGGAGAGGTTAGAAACCTTGAGTTCAGCAAATCCTGATCTGAGCAAGCATTTTGAGCAAGCTATATCCTTTTTCCAACAGCATATTCTCGTTTTCTAGAGCACTCCCTTGCATCCCAAAGCATCCGTGGTCCTTCCAAAGCAACTAGGATCTCTCTATCATTGGTATTTCACGAAGGAACACCTTGAGAGGTAGGCTCCCTTTCTCTTCCTTCTCCTTTAAATCACCATGATAAAGCATGTTTTAAACCTTACATAGGATCTAATTTCTGCTATATGTAAGTGTTTTTCTTATGATAGAATGTTGATTT
>JAMKQA010056832.1:0-17601 GCA_024699735.1 Posidonia australis | reverse complement strand
TTAAAGTTTTAAACTCAGAAAACATTATTTTAAATGTTCAGGGTAAAACATGTAATATTTTCAATTAAAACTTTATTCGAAACATTTTAGAAAAATGAGTGCAGGACCTATATGTAATAAAAGGACCAGAAAGTAATTCCAGAAGGACCTATTTGCATGATAAACATAAACTCTAGATTTTATTTAAAATAAAAGTTTTAAATGTTTTCAAAAAGAAAAAAAAGGAACGATGGTCGCCGGCTACGTAGCTTGCCGTCGACGACCGCTGGAGGGGGGCAAACAAGCCTTCCCGTCATCTGATCTTAGATCAGACTTCATGAGAGGCAAGAAGGAGAGGAGAGGAAGACATCCAAAGGAGTGGATGGACAATCCAGTGGTGGGAGCGGGCCTCCCACCTACCTCGTCGTCGAGGTGCTCCGGCGACGGAACTGCGGCTGCTAATGGTGCTCGAGGCGGAGACGCTGCGATCTGGGGCCTCCAAAGGGTTGAGGATGAGTCGGGTGGTATTCTGGAAGGTTCGGGAGGCTAATGGATCGAGGTGGTGGCTGAGCATCGCCGTCGCAGCTTCCTCCGGCGAGTGGCGTTGCTGCAGCGGTCCTGCGGTCGTGGCGCGGCTTTGGAAGCTCGGGTGCGCTTGTGGGAGGCTGAGGAGTGATCCTGGATGATCGGAGGGGCTCTACAATGCGGGAGGCGCGCGGTCGACCTCTGGACTCTGTCGTCTTCTCCGACGACGGCAGCATCTAGGCGATCTCGGCGCGGGCTTCTATAGCGGCGGAGCGGCGAGGCACGGGGCGGAAAAGCTTCGGGAAGACCAGAGGAGGAAGAGGGAAGACTCAGGGGTCCAGGAGACTTCCTGGATTGTGCCCCCCACCTCTGTCGTCGGAATTGGGCGAGGCGGGGCACGGAGGAGCTTCTCCGATCAGTGGATCACTCTGGATCCCCTGGGATTGCTCCAGGGAGGGGGAGAGAGACCTAGGGACACATGAATTAAAAGCTGGAAGAGTCTAGAATGGCGTACCTGGCTCGGAGGACCTCTGCGCCTCACCGGAGCTCTGGAACGATGGCCTTCCTCCTCTGCGACAGCTCTCGCTCTGGAATTCTCTCCTTCTCGCTCTCAGTTTTCTCTCTCGAATCGTCTCACCTCTCGAAAACGCTGGCATCCTCCTCCTTATATAGGTGAACCCAACAAATTCGTAACAGAATGTCCCCTACTCCACTAACAGACCGTCCAACAGACCAGCCCACTCCCTAACCGATCAGACACTCCTCCTAACAGACTAACAAACCCCTAACCGCTGTCCCCTAGTTGCTCCCTTGGCTGCCGACAGGATGAACGGCGATCCAGTGTCTCACCGGTGGTTGATCTGGTGGCTGGGCTGCTTTGGGGAGTTGCTAGCTCAATGGGGTGAAGGTGACCTGCTGGTTGAAACAGGCTCGTGGGACTTGGGTGAAGTCAAAGAGGATGGTTGTGCTTGAAAGGTGAATTAAGGAGGAAGATAGGTTCAATAAGATATGAAATAGGAGAAATATTGGAATGTTTTAGTAAGTTGGCATTTGGTAAATGAAGATGGGAGAGAAATAGTTTTAATTTTGGTGAAAATACAAAATAGGAGAAGATGTGGATGGAGCCATTATGGGCCTTCATGGGCTTGTGAGCTTCATGGGCCTCCATGGGCCTATGTGGGCCTTGTGGGTTTAATGGGCCTAAGTGGGCCTTCATGGGCCTAATTGGGTCTCCATGAATTAAAAGGCTTTGGTTTAGTCAGAGCTCAGCCACCACATCTCCATTCTGCAAAATCAGAAAATTAGGGTGTTTACAGATGCACTGCACCTTAAAAGGTACTACCTTTGACACACATGCTAAGCCTATAGACTGCCCAAGCTTGTGAATCAGTTGTTTCCCAATACTTAGGAGCCTAGTCCTTAGCCTTACCTTAGAAACACCTTGTGCGAAAAAGGGATCAATGGTCTGACACTGAGATGGAGACAAATTTTCAAGTGCTCCGTTACGGTCCATGAATAACAAGTCCACACACTTCCCTTAGTCGAACATGCTACCCTAGCATAAATCTTAGTAAGTTATGATTGGGTAGATGTCCAAGGCCAAAACCTAGAAGTGCAAAAAAGGAGAGTGCACCAAAATAAAAAAAAGTGATTCGGTTCATAAATAATAAATATCTATTAACCAAACACTTAAAACATGAGTGAGACCACTGACGCTCAATAGGTGTGCTATCATAGCATAAACCACGATGAGTAGTGATGAGTAGGTACCTTCCAAAAGAAGAAAAGAGAAAAGTGAAGAAAGAAAAAATAAAGAAAAGAAGGCAACAAAGAAGTTGTCTATAAACCAAAAAGAGAGAGGAGAAAAGAAGGCAGCAAAAAAGTTGTTTAAACGAAAAATGAAAAGATGGCAGCAAAGAAGTTATCTAATGTCAAAATAGAAAAAATGGGGTTTAAAAAAAAGCACAGTATGATTCAACTTTAGAACGAGGGGGTAAAAACTTCAAATCTCTAGCCAAAGTATTAGGATAGGACACTTCCCCTTCTTCCCACATACACAACACACTCAGAGGCAAGGGACAAAAACCTAGGACAAGAGGCAGTTGGTATTGAGGCAAGTTTGAAACATCTTCCAAACTATGAATGCGTAAGGGATTAAATGTCAAGGTTCCCACCCTACTTAGTTCTCCTTTTCCCAACTTCACAGAAGATTTCATTCCTTTCTCCCAATATAAAAACCAAAAATTCAAAAAATTGATAAAAACAAAAAATCCAAAAAATATATTAAAACCAAAAACCCAAAAAAATAAAAAATCAAAAAGTAGAAAAAAAAAAATTCAAAAACCCCAAAAAACTAAAATATCCAAAATGGAAAACCAATTAGAAAAGTAAAGTGAAATCAACCCAACCAACATCATCTCATGAAACTAATAACACGTCAAGGCCTATGATACAAAAATCTAGAACATTTTCCAACTCCTCATCGTGTTCTCGACTTCTCCTATTCAGAATGGTCACTTGCTATTCACCTACGATTCGATGCTGGGATCTCGAGAAAAGACAACCCCTCACTAGGCATACAACTTCTTATTAGACAACAAAGCTGAGGGCAAGGCTTGTTATCCTCCACCTAAGTTTTGTGTTATGCTGGTTGTTTCTTTTAGTTTTCTAGCTTTCATTATATTTTCTGGGACTAGGGGTAAAAAGCACCCTAGATGGGCTAACAAGTTTGTTGGAGTTATGCAGCATATCACTATTAGGTGTTATATGCAGGAACCATAGCATTCTACGTAGAATGCCAGTAACTCCGCGTTCAATGATCATAGTTCAGATGTTGAATGCGGCACAACAAGCAATCTACATTAAATGCTCTAGGTGCTACATTTTATGCTTTATCAGTAACTTAAACTACAAATGCTGCCAAAGGACTCATGGATTGATGCCAAGTTTACAGGGGAGTATATCTTCACTCATCATAGTCCCATACACACAAAAGCACATAAATGAAAGTAGAAAATATTTATTTATTGAATGAATAAAAGATATGTTACAATTGCATGACAAGAAAAAAAAGAAAAAAAAAGGACACAAGCATAACTATTTAATGTCTTCCTTCTTACACAATACCCAAATCTCCTCAACGCACTCTATGGGCTTTGGCAACAGCTTTGAGTACCAATCCCAGAGATTGTTTTCTCAGAGCATGGAACAAGTCAAGGGTGTGAAGTGGGACCCAATCGAGTCATCATGGTGGTTCAAGGTTGTCCACAGCACCCGAATGTAATACACCATGGCTGCATCGGTTGATGAACCATGCTCTTGAGTCCAGATGTGGGGAATGTGGCTTTAGCCCAGGTGACATGCTCATCTTGTGTCCCACCATCTCATAGCAGTGGTGCAGGTTATACACCATGAAGTGGGTACACCCAATCAGCTCGAGCTCGACCGAAAGACCCTACAATTGGTGTTTGCGACCTATGGTGTAGCTCAAGTGTAGACATTGATGGGAGCAAATGCTAATACGCAAACCCTCTCCTTGATGACATTGGTCTTCGCAAACTCCATGTTTGGGAAGTGGACATGCAACCACTGTTAAAGAAGGAAAGGGGAACCCACGAAGTCTCCATCAGTGGTAACACTAGTTAGGCCAATATATGTTGATGCAAGGACGGCCACTAATGGAAAAGGCCACAGATGCTCCATAAGCCCCACAAGGAACTCCATGTGGTAGATGTCCAAGGTAAAGTCTTTGGAGACAAATAGAGTAATGCCACCAACTAGCAGGTTTAGACAAACACAAAGCTAATCCACGGAGGCAAAATCTTGTACCTAGAGAAAGTTATAATATAGATGAGCCATGTTAAGCCAACAACCCATGAGCACAGGATAGGAAGGTGGGGTTGTAAAGACGCGACCAAGAAGTTTCTGCACGTCAATTTCACTATACGACAGTAGGAAATTGGTACCCAACCGAGACCCACCAATGTGAGGCACGCCAAGCAGACTAGTAACTTCCTCCACCAAAATTGTCTTCTCACACTACCAAGGGGAAAGGTGTGAGTTAGAGTACTCCAAAACGTGCATAAGGCATGAAGTAGAGGCCAATCTAGAGCAGTGCACAGCAAGTCCAAGAGCTTACCAAAGCATGTACGTGAAAGAGCTGATCTTTTGTCCGGAACCCAAAGGGAAAGCTCCTTTATCCAAGAGGAGTCATAGGGGAAGTCACAATCGAAGCATGGCCTCATGGTAAAGTTGGTGATTTCCTGTAAACAATAACATGAAGCCAGTTATCAAACTGAAACAGGAAGAGAAGATCAAAGGAAAAGAGAGAAACAAACCCTTCCCGCTTGGATATGCGACATCGTAAGCCCTTCAATTACCTCCATAGGAGTCACAACCCTCTTTCTGTTGTACATAGGAACATTGGGGATCAAGATAGATGCCATGAGAAGAAAGGAGGGATGGGGAAGCACAAAACAAATAGGAATGAATGCAAGGGACAAGTATGCACACCTAAAGAGGCCATGCAATGCTTTTATAGCTACAGAGAAGGACATTAGAGGCCCCTTTACACAGGCATTAAGAAATTTTTTGAGCATTCCACAAGATTAGCCAAGAGCAGGAAAGGAAAGATAGAATTCTAAGTTTAACATGTAGTATGCTAGATCGACAACATTCAACATAGAACACTTGATGCGCAGTGTTCAATGCTAGCAATCGACCTAATGCAGAACACCTAATATCTAACATTCAACGTTGAACACACCAACCTAAGCGTTTAATGCTTATTAGTCTCTTTGAAATGCTGAACTTGGTTGTGGTCCTCCAAAATTTGTGAACAAATTGCAAAATCTATTTCCACCAATCCCAAAAGCTGAAGCAAGTCAAAATACACGTGTGAGAGTTGGTTTTGCATTTTTTGGACTTTAAAACCACCCAGAATCGCCTATTGTGCCTTTCATCAAATTAATAACTCTTTACGGTGTCGACAACCTTGAAAAATTGATTTAAAGTTTACAAGTGAAATTAGTCTTCACAGCTCTATCGCTTATATATTATTACACGTGAATAAGCTTGTTTTGGGTTAATTTGAATTAAATGCCATTATTTGGGAGTAGTCCCCAAGTCATTGGTTATTTTAGTTCATTTTAAACTCTGAGAAAGGTAAGGAAAGGAAATATCTGACAAGTTTGTTAAGCATGCAAGAAAAATTCTTCATTTATAAATATAAATGTTCTATAATATCACCAAGGCATACACTTGAAGTACTAGTGCAAAAAGAAAAAAAACAGCACTAGCTACGATGCACTCTCGCCCTCATCCACTTGAGCTATGTGAGGAGCTATTGGAGACTGAGGTGGTTGGCAAACTGAAGCGCCTAAAGTAGCCGAGAGGCAGTCCAAGAATGATAACTATCGGAATGATGCCTCGACTCAATTATCGATGGAGAAGGAATCAAATGGCTAGACTCAATGCTTCTCTCATAGGCATGGTGCTTGTAGTACCTCACTTCACCCTCAAGCTAAGCCATGATAACCTCATTGGCTCTCAAGGTCTACAAAGACAAGGAAGAAACAGTTAGTACAACAAGTATTATCAGAATCAAAATGAACATAGCCTTACCAATTGAGCTCTAGCTAGTTGTCGCCTCAACTCGTCAACCTTCGTAGTCGAATTAGTCACTCACTGGAGGAGCTTGTTGCTGCACAGACAGCCTGACAATCTTAGCAACCCTCTCCATGGCAAGTTGGTGGGCAAACCCCAAGTCAACTGTCATAGCCTACACCTACCACTCCAGCTCCTTAATTCGAGAAGCCTAGGAGGTAACAATCACCTCCAACTCCCCAAGCCTCACTATAGAGCCAGCAAAAATGAAATTGCCGACTTGCTCCTTCAACTCGTTCTCTAGATAAGCAACCTATAAGTAACAACATCAGCATCAAGGAAGTTCCAACCATATACCACAAAATATTTATATACCCTATCTTGGAGTTGGGAAATCTCCACCTAACGATCAGGAGGAGGTGCCACACTAGTCAAGGGCTACAAAAGAGACAGAAGACAAGAAGTTATTTCTAATTTGCAACAAGGCCATCAATGAAAACCAAAATCTAATTTAACCTAAGAAGTAGAGGTATGTAGATGCTCAAGCTCCTTTCTCAAGCTAGTCAGCTGCTGGGTTAAGCCGCGCTCGCACTGAGCCTACTCGTCAATGGCCTTCAACTACAAAGGAGACAAGTAGCGAGTTAATAAACCAAAATTGCCAAGTAGAAAATAAAATCAAAGAAATCACTACAATCTCCATCTGAGCATGGTGGGACTACGTGACAACTAGCAGCTCTGCTCGAGACATCATAGCCTCACACAAATCTGTATCCCCCATAGACAGGTTTGAACACTCGAGGAAGTGGGACCATTGGAAGATCATCAAAGTGGAGTACTCAGCACCCATCCACTTGGCCCACACTACCTTGTCGTCAGTAGTAGCATCAGTTGGGGTGGGCAAACAGTGACGAGCCCAGTCCAAAAGTTGCAGGCCATAGACATTGACCCAATGGCGAGCTCGACCTCCACCACTTCATATCTTGCACTCGACTAGGAAAGGTGTAGCCTAAGGTTGCATCTGATGAGGCCCCAATTAGCGAAGCACTTGGCTGATCTACTGGAAATTGTAATGGTTTCAATAATGGATCCAAACATCCTGATCAAAAATAGATCTATCCCAAAAGATTTATAGGACTTCATAATGCTCTCCCTTAGCATAGGGACACCATGTCACCTGAAGACAAAAAAAAAGAACATCAAATCAATCAGTATTTGAAGCAAAAAGGAAAAATGTATGAAAATAAAAGTAAACTACCTAAGTTGGAACGAGCAACTCAAAAGAAAGACAACCGACATAACGGTTGTCATCTACAGACTCGAGAGCCTACTCAACATCAGCCCAAAATAACCCCCGAGGGAAGGGCACACCTGTTGGAGGAACAAGAGGAGGGGTGGCCCGTACAAAGGCAAAGTGATCCCAAACCCACATCTGCACAAAGTATGAAATTCTGGTCAGTGAACCATATTAGAAAATATGCAGAAGAAAATTTAACTATTAAGAAAGATGGTTTACCTGATGGAAAGGCAAGTTCTGGCCTAGCTAACAAGAACTACCATCAGAGAAGCAGAAACGTGTAGAGTACAAATGGGCCATACTGGCTGCGCCCCACGTGTACTCTACCACTCGGTCCAAGTCAGCACAGAGAGGCAGGAAGACAACAAATAATTTTGCGGTAGCATGCGAAAAAAGCACCTCTCCAAATTGCACCAAAAGAAACACCCAGAGCTGCAGGTCTACATCAACGCCTGGCTTTATTGCTGTCCCGTAAGAATCCTCGACTCAATGGACAGTCAAGGAGGTGACCAATAGGCGTGGTCCAAACATGACCACCCTACTAACCACCTGCTCCTGCATCATTGTGGTGTAATTTGAATGCACCAAACCCATCACCAAACATCCAGTCACCCACAACTCAGTCAAGTGGACCTTATCCTCTAACGACAAGACGAATTCGCCAAGCCATGTCACGATGGAGCTAGTCTGGTAGCTGTATTACTCAACCACCGACTCCAAAAACATTAGTCGAAGTGGGAACTCAAGAATGGACGAGAAGTGCCCGAACCTCATCTGAGCCAAACACTCCAACTGAAAAAGATGCTAGCATCTGGTAGCACCTTCTGACCTGCCCCGAGTAATAATGTGTTACTACTAGAGCATAACTTTGCAAAGGACGAAGTATACATTAGACCAACAGAGTAGAGAGTCTAAAGCCAAGCCATAAATTGAAATTCATTACCTATCCTCTAGCCACCAGTGTAGTGGTGGAAAACATAATATGGAACACGTCTCCATGAGGTCCCAACACCTGAACCTCATCATGGGGAATGTTGGTTCATGAAATGTCCAGAGGATTGGCAACATCACCCTCCACCTCCTGTCAAACAAACTTGAGGATGTTCCTATACCTGGTGTAATCTTCGCCAAATCCAATAGCAGTGGATCCCGCCTCAAGAATCATCACCTTCAACACTATCTCCTCTGAATCATCGCTTGACAGGATGAACGACTTTGTGCCCAAACTATCTAGGCCATTGAAGTCAATGTCTGTCGACGTCTCTAGAGCCACCTCTATAATTGTCTTCGTCGCCACAAAAGCCCTAAGGACCACCACATTTGCCCAAGACTCAGTACCAATTGTTGTTACTACTTTAGTCACCCTGATTACCTTTAGAACCTCTATTGGAATTGCCTCAAGCTCACCGAACGTCGATGACCTATCCCCCCGTTCGCACCATTTTCTTGGGCCTCATGTAGGTCTTGCCAAATCATGGCATAAACTCTGCAAAAATCCAACCCAATTTAGCAATACGTTCAAGAGAAGGAAGAAAGGAAGGAAGAGCGGGGAAAGCACACCCATAGACATTGCCTGTCACCTCCTACACCATCGACACAACAACCACCGCTGTCGAACCTAATGTCGTCACCGAAGCTTCCCCCACCGATGTTTTCTGCCATTGAGAACACTAGAGCCACTGTCGTTGCCATAAATGAAGACCAAGGAGCAAGAGAAGGGAGAAAAGGTAGAGTTGGGCCACCAGACACATAAAACAATGGCTTTTAAGGGATTCAACATTGAACGCTATAGGTTCAAGTGTTCAGTCGTTAAACACCAGAATCTCGATGTTCAATGCTTGGAGGAACCTAAAACGTTTTTTTTTTGAAATCGGTAATCTATTTTTTATTTATTCCAAAAGCATACCACACATAAAAGTCCAAGTATTGTGACAATATTACAGTAAAGCAGCTCCACAGGTAAGGAGCACGGAGCCAAAATATAGAGGCTTAAAAAATATTACAGACCCAAAAGAGAGTGTCAGAGTAAATAAGGTAAAACAACGGCCAATAAGAATTTGGCCAATCAAAGGGGATTATCGTCCACAAGAGCAGGGGTGGACACATTTTCATCCCCAGCATGCTGCTCAGAATTTGCAGCCAAAGAATCAATATTCATGCCTCTAGTGTGCTTCAAGGAAGAGAAGGAATGCAGAGTCTCATTTTTTTCAAAACCTGCACCCAAACACTCAACCCAGCAAAATAGTCAAAGATATAATATCATTAACAATCATACATTTACTTTTGAGAATGCCCTTGAAAATTCTGTTGTTCCTTTCCTTCTAAATAGACCAAAGGAATATTTGCACAAAGGTAAGAGAGCCTATAACAGGCAAACTCTAACCAGAGAAAAGATATCTCCGTTTGTAAGAAAGAGAGAGAGGAGAGGAAGGTCCAGTGTCAAGGCATGCCAGAAAAGGGCGGCTTCTCACCTCTCCACTGTCAGTCAGAGATTTTCCCCGCGCGAATGTGTAACGCTTCATATTCCAAATTTTTTATTATCATTTAAAAAATGCAGAGAGTGCGCGTAATGAGTGTCAAGAGAGTATGAGCAACAGTGCGCATTTAATGTCGAATTGCATTCATCAGTAATTTCCAGAGTTTTCGAAACAGTTTCCAAGGAAATCCCCGAGTAGACAGGGGAATTAAATTTCGTGTAGTTCCACATGGAGGATATTATAGGGAAGTAATTTCCTGTCGGAATCTGGAAACTCACCGCTCTACCTGCGATCGGTGAGCGAGCACCGATTAGCACCAACCGATGATTTGCTCAACGGAGCAAAAACAAGGCTTACAATCATATTAGAGGAGGAAGGGATAAGGGTGTCTGAAGGGATATTAAACTCCCCGCAGATGGCAGGATTAATCTCTTCCAGAGTTAAGGACCGCTTGGGAAGATACCCAACCCTACTGGGCACCGTCGAAAAAGGGCATCTCCCGTTACTGGTGTAAAAAGACCAAACAAAGCTAGATCAAACAGATATGCATCGCGATCTGTGATTATCAGCAATATAACAATATTTCGTAAAAATAAACCAGTCACCACGAAAACACCGACAAAGAAAAATGGCATCAATAGTAGCAGCAGGGCCTATTTCGCCCAACAGAGAAGGAAGAGGGTCAAAATCAGTTAGAACATGCAAAGATAGAAATCTGCCCATCTTGCACCGAATAAGACGCAAACCATTCGACAAATCGTCGAAGTAAAAGGATGGAGCAGGGTAGAGCAAAGAACCAGAGAGAAGGTCTGGTTCAGCCCCGAGGGGGGAGGGAAGATGCTTCCCCTTGCTGCGTACCTGCCTTCTCTTTTTCCGTCGGTAGAGGTAACCAGGTCTGCGAATGCAAGGAGGAGATGGAACAGACTTTGCTCCATTACCTTTGACGACATAGCAACCAGGATGGTCGGCCAACAGCCGGAGTCCGGTGGCTGGAACTAGACTGTTGTCCCGATCCACAACCTGCAAGTTCATGAAGTAGGACGCCTTTCCGAAACCCTCCCAGGCGAGATGACCGCTGCCCATCTCCGTCGACGTGTGGCGATCCACCCCCCTGCAGTCCTCCGTGTCGGCCAGCAGTCGGAGTCCGGTGGCTGGAACAAGACGTTCCTCTGTCCGGTGGCTGGAACAAGACGTTCCACTTCTGGCTATCCAACCCTGTATCCACTCCTTCCTTGAACCTCTTGGAGATCCTTGTCTGGGATGCCTCGAACTCCTTGAGAACCTCGGCGTGGTAGAGATCGAGGCTCCTCTTCAACTCGCCGGTCCAAGAAGCAACGATATCCTTCAGACCGGAGACCGAGCAGGCGTCTTCTGCAGCAGCGGGGAGCTGGACGGGCGGGGCAGAGGAGGGGAGGAAGAGGATGAGGCAAGGGCCTTCTTGTGGTGAGAGCTAGTGAGGGAACGGAGGTGGAAGCCGTAGGGTTTGAGCCACCGCCGTGGAGCTTGGACGGGGGATCTGGGGATCCCACCGGGAACGGGGAGATGAGAGACGGCCTAGGGTTCTTCGTCAGCTTCGCTACCGTCGCAGCTCCAGCTCTCTCTCGCCTTATTCTTAGGAACCTAAAACGTTAAATGCTAGAATCTCTGCATTCAAAGCCTAGAGGAACCTAAAACATTGAATGCTCAATTTCAGCTATTCAATGTTGAATGCTCTAGTTCAAGCATTCTATACTTCTATCACAGGGAGAAATCTAAACACCTTCTAACTAAAAAAAATGATGCACATTAATTTATTAATCATGGAAAATTACAAACTCATTACATTTTCTATCTCTTCATAGATTCAATACATAGTTTGGGCTTCACACCCTCATACCAAACATCATATGTGGCATGTGAGATAGCATCTCGGTTTGCATTTGCATCGCCCCACAAGGAGAGAGCTCAGTTCTACCCTTTCCCATCCCAAATGCTAGTGTGAAATAAACTTGGGAGATGTCTCTAGGAGAGTCCCTCAAGCATGGGAGAAGCATATCTAGGAAGCGAGGCTTGGAGGGAATAGCATGAGAAGTGCCTAGCATTGAGAAGTAACGTTGGGGGTTGTAGTGCAAAAATTCCATCGCCCCAATCAAAGTCAAAAAGTATTCAAAGTCATATAATGTTCGAAACGTCGAAAGTCAATTAAAAAGGTCCACTTGTGGTTTAACTTCACACAGAGAGATTCAATGGATATACTCTTCCAATGAGAGATTAGTGTCGAGAGCAGGCAACAAGATGTGTTCGTCCAACCACCTCAAAACCAAAAAGGGAGACCCAAAATATGGCCGACCAACGCATGCACTTGACAGGCCTTAGATGGTGAATGCCAATATTGACTGGCTCAAACTCTTCTCCAGATTGTGAACACTCATACACATGAGCTCAACATGATACACACTGATGGTCAATGCCTCGTTTGAGAAAAGCACAAACCCACCAATCAAAATAAAAACGCACTCCAAGTAAAAACCCTCGGAATGTATGCTTGGAGAAGAATGTCATAGGGAAGACAGGTTGATATAGCTATCCAACACCAAATCCTCATGGATGGTTATGGAACCAACGATGCGGTTCAAGAGAGAAAAGGACCCCACAATCCCAATTGGTTGAAGATATGCATCTCGAGAATTAGGGTCAGCTTGTCGAATGCCCAACATTGCACTTACCTCTTCGAAAATGATGGTGAGCTCCCCAAAAGTAGTGAAAAATGTGTGGGTAAGTGGGCTCCACAACCCACAAAGGCCAAAGAGTGACTTCCAATCAATAGGCTGGTGTAGTGTCCAGAGAACTTGATAGAAGCTAGCCTCCTCCAAGCATTCTCGAACTTCTTCAATGCCCAAGAACAAAACATTTGGACCCTATCAAGTTGATAAGCATTGCCATCACAATCATTGTTGGGAGAGGCCAAAGACTGCCCAAGGAAAACAAAGAAGGGTTAAGCACAACAAAGATTTTTAGAAAAGAGGAAAGGAGAGAAAGAAAAAAGACAATAAATAAATAAATAAATACCTTCCCGTTCACAAGGAGAATGATCAAATGGTTGAGAATTTTTTCCAACCGAAGCTACATATGATCAAAAGGGAAGGAAAAACTTGCCTCTCTGAAAGGAATATCACCCAAGTCCATAAGGCCAATAGGTGATTCCTTAGTAGCAGAAATAATAGAGTGAAGAGAAAAAATGTTGTGCACCCAAAAGACAAGTAGAGGAAAGCTTAATATAGGCTTAATACAAGCTTAATCAGGGTGTTTACAGATGCCAACAAGGGAGACCATCATGAAAATAAGAGATTTACTTCCTAATTAACAACAACAACGAAGGAAATACAGTAGTCTGACCTGAGTTATTGAATGTGGAACAATGTGCATTCAACATTGAATGTCGACGTAAAGCGTCCAATGTCGGTAGGTGTGACCATGCTGGTGGAACCCTGCACAGCTCTCCTCTATCAAGTGCGTGGAAGCACTCGAGGAGTCTCGATACAGTCACGGCGAAGACGGTGAATCCGGAGAAGAAGACTAGACTCGGAAAGATAAGAAAGGATTAGGAAATGAGTTGCCACCTAGTCTTTTAATGGAAAGACGAGGAAAACCAAATACACAAGAAAACCAAGAAGCAAACAAGATACAGAAAACATGCATGCTCCATGCCTAATGGATATAATGCACAAATGAATGCGGGCCAGAGAAAGGGTAAGGAATCTCGTTACGCATGGGGAAGGGGTTAGGCACCCCCATGCGCTTGAGAAACTCAGTCTTTCTAGGTTTCCTACTTGCCAATGGTCTAATGGATGTGTGCTTGCCTATTCTAAATGCTCATGCTAACATGCCAAATCAAAGAAAAGAAATGCAATAAGGGAAAAAGTTAATCCGAGGGTCAAATGTAAGCATTGAGAATGCTGCTTTACTGTACGCCCTTGGGCGATGAGGAAAATTATGAAAGTCGAGAAATTATCGGAAAGCGTCATGCAAATCAGCGTAAATTTTGATAAATCCGAGAAAATCAAATTGGGGAAAATAATCCTCGTTTCGGGACAATGTCGGCTTTGTTAAGCCTTTTATTGTATGCCCTCGGGCGATGGCAAGCCAAAACAAATCTAAAGACGCGAAAATCGAAAAGAATACGAGAAACAGCGAGAAAACCAAGCTTGAAAGGAGTTAAGAAAGCATGCGCAATGTAAGGAAGAAAAGGCAAGAAAACTTGCATAAAAAAGTGCAACAAAATGTGCAAAATGCATATATGAGTGTGATAATGAAATTTCCAAGGGCTTTTGTGCAAAAAGCCCCAAATGCTGAATAAAAACTAAAATTCTGAAGCCCAAATCATCAAAAATACATTGGAAAACACATTCTATGCAATTATGGAGAAATCTAGGGTCAAATGTGCAAATCTGTGCATTTTTGGTTAAATTGAAGTTTTCTACGGGTTAAAATGCAATTCTGCCACTAAAACATGCATTTAAAGCAATTCAGTGGAAATTCAGGGTAAAATAAGCAATAAAAAGGATCCATGAAAATTTCAGAAAGTTTTAGGGGCAAAACAGTAATTTTTCCCTAGAAAACATGCATTCCGTGTGAAATCTGTAAAGTGCAGGGGCTAAAATGCAATTTAACCATAAAAACAATGTATTCAAAAGATTTCATAGAAGTTCAACGGCTAAAATGCAAAATTAACCAAAGAAAATATGCATTTTGGAGAGTTTCAGTAAAGTTCAAGGGCTAAAATGCAATTTACCCAAAGAAATATGCATTCTGTGTTATTTTGATGAAGTTCAGGAGTTTAAATGCAATTTTGATAGAAAAATGTGCATTCTGAAAGGTTTCAGAGAAATTCAGGGGCTAAAGTGCAATTTAACCAAAGAAACAATGCATTCAAAGGAGTTTCAGAAGAATACAAGGGCTAAAATGCAATTTAAGTAGAGAAATATGCATTCAGAAAGGTTTCAAAAAAGTTCAGGGTCCTTTATGCAAAAATATTGGATTAAAATGCATGAAAAGAAACTTTGGGGGTTTTTTGTTAAACTTTTAAATCTGGAAAACATTATTTTGAATACTCAGGGGGCATAATGCAATATTTTCAGTTAAAACTTTATTCAAATGATTTATGAAAAATGATTAAGGACCTAAATGTAAGAAAAGAACTTATCTACATTAAAGAAAAGGACCTAAGTGCAACAGACAGAAAGTTTTAGAATTTTATTAAAATAAAAATGTTTTTAATTTTTAAAAGAAAATGACAACAGTGGCCGTCGGCGACGGAGTTCCGTCGTCGACGACGGAGTTCCACCGTCGACGACGGAGTTCCGCCGTCGACGACCGCCAGAGAGGCTATCAGAGGCTTTCCCGTAGTCTGATCTGAAGAAGAAGAGGGGAGAAGATCCAATGGCTTGGATCGAGGTTCGGACAGCTGGTTCCTCCCCCCCGCCTTGCTTGTCGTCGTTGCTGTTCTGGCGGCACGATCGAGAAGACTGGGGCTGCTGGAGGCGGTGGCGTGATGGTCTGGGACCTCCGGAGGGTTGAGGAGGAGAAGTGGAAGACATCCGAGAGTATGGATGTGAGGAGGGACACGTAAGTGCTTCTCTCGATCAATCTCGCCGTCGGCGCTGCAAACTCCAACGAGCTTGGCTGAGGAGGCTGCCCTGGGCTCGAAATGGAACGCTGGCTGCTCCGAAGAGTTGAGGAAACACTGAGGATCGTTCCTCAGGGGCCAAGGAGGCGCTGCGATGCACCAGGCTTGCAGTTGCGTTTCACTATGCATCATCTTCCCCAGCGACGGTGACAGAGCGGCGTCAACAGTGTATGGCTCCTGGAGGTTGAACGGTGGCTCGAAACAGCGCGCCAGGGGTCGAAAAAGCAAGAGGGAGACCAGGGGAGGAAGAATGGATGCTCTGGGGCAAGGGCCGTGCCCTGGACCAACCACCTAGGTCGCTGGAAAACGACCTCAACGAGGCCTAGGGGTTGATTCCGAGCAAAGGAGACTCTGGATTTGTTGGAATCGACTCCAGGGAACACAGGAAGTCCTAGGAAACTAAAATTGAAGCTAAAAAATGGCTAGAGGAGGGCGTACCTAGTCTGGCAGTGTGATTTCTCCCTTGTAGCTCGCCAGAGGTCGCCGGAATTGCTTACCTCTCACCACTGCGAGCCCTTCTCTCCTCCTGGAGCTCTTTCTCAGACCTCCTCCGCTCTGAATTCTCTATCTCTCTTCTCTCCTCTTCCTCCGCGAATTCTCGCTCTATTCACCTCCTATTTATATGCAAAAACTCAGGCGACCCATTGTAACAACCCATTAACTTCTCTAACAGACCTAACAACCAGCCCCCTTAGCAACTTCCTAAACAGGCTATCAAATCCTAACAAACTATTGACCTCTAACCACCCTACTCCACTGCTGTCCCCCTTGCTATCTCCGTTGTCCATCTGCACACCGACAGCAAATAATGTCTGCTCCTGCTCGTGACGAGGTAGCTGGTTGCTCTGGTTCGTGAAGGGCTCGAGCTGGGGAGTGGCTGCAGTTGGGTCACAGAGAAAGGTGGATGGCTCAGTGGCTGGTTCATGTGGTGTTGGTTGGAATCAGTGAAGAGAGATGGGTTAGAGAATGAGTGTTGGGTTGGAAGGAGAAGAAAATGGGCTAAATTGTTGTGGGCCTTCATGGGATTTAGGACCAAATGGGCCTTCATGGGCCTAAGTAGGCTAAATGGGGCTTGGTGGGCTTATGTGAGCTTTGTGGGCCTAAGTAGGCTTAAGTGGGCCTTCTTGGGCTTTCATGGGCTTAATGGACCTAAATGGGGTTAAGTGGGCTTAAGTAGGCTTTGTGGACCTAAATGGGTTTAAGTGGGCTTTCATGGGCCTTGGTGGGATTAAATGGGCCTTCATGGGCTTAAGTGGGATTAAATGGGCCTTCATGGGTATTGGTGGACTAAACTAGGGTTTGAGTTCATTTGAGATCAAAAGCCCAGCCACCATACTTCATCCTACAAGCCTGCAAAATTGCAAAATTGGGGTGTCTACAGTAGGGAAAAAAGGAAATAGTTTGAATCATAGAACACTGCATATGATGTGTTTAACACAAACAGAAGGGAAAAGAAGAAGGGAAAAAGATGAAAGCCAACGTAATCAGTAGAAATGAGGTCAACCACCTTCGCCTATGTAACACCCCAGTGCTACACAACAGTACAAGAACTATCCAAGTGTAGCTAAAGAAAATAAATAACAGCATAAATTAAATAATGCTAAACACCCAGACCTGTGTGCGGCAAACGTGGCTCGAAAATATGCACCAGACTAGAACTGTTCCTACACCTTAGCACCTGAAACAAGGGAACAAGAAAACACACGTGTGAGTGACAGGAATGTCATCCAGTACATACCCCAAAAATAGCGCTAAAAGCCAAAGAAAACCATTGCTAAACCACAAACCATTTCTAAAACCACATGTTTAATCAGAAAACATGGAAAACAATGGCATTTCAAACTTTCTTTTCTTTTCTTTCAAAACCTCATGCTCTTTCATAAACCTTTATTCTCAACACTGGAGAAACAAATCATTTCATTTAGTTTCCTAGCCCAAAACATCATTTAAAAACCATAGGCACAATTTGCCACAAACCGGACTAGGAACTAGTTCACACACACAAATCCACACTTTCCATTCCATTACTGGTCGCATCACCCTGGCCACAGGCGATC
>JAMKQA010056831.1:0-14432 GCA_024699735.1 Posidonia australis | reverse complement strand
CAATTCCTGTGGATTTCTCCGCAATTCTCACACATCGTCTTGCACATCCATTTAGTCTTGTCATGGCATACATATTAGCATGATTAGAGCATGATCTAGGTTTAGCAAACATTCATCTAGCCTTTAGCAAGCAATTGGACTAGAAAGATCGAGTTTCTCGGGCATACGAGGGTGCCTTACACCTTCCTCGTGCGTAATAGGAATCCTTACCCATCATCTGGTTAGCAGACACCCAACCTTCATATTTGCACACCTAGCATTCATCTCTTTGCGGTTTTCCTCGTCTTTCCCTTAAAAGACTAGGTGACGACTCCTTTTCTTGTTCTTTCTTTGCGCCTTCGCCATCTTGGCATGGTTGTGATCTCCTTCCCACTGGCGCGACCCCACGCCGGGCCCCCTCCCTCGAGTGGACATGGTCACACTAATAAAGCCAACAACTAGATCAGTCACCTGTGGATAGGGTGATACGATAGGTTTTGAGATATATTGAGATTTGTGGTTTTTACTGGTTCTAGTCTTGTTTTGTTGAGACTTGAGATATGGAATGAGTTGTGTTTTGGGCTGGAATCTAGATAAGAGAAATGGCTTCCCGAAATGCATAAAGTGTTTTGAAAAAAGGAGCATGAGATTTTAAAAGGAATTGGCAAAAGAGTTTTGAAAAGTCATGATTTATAAATGATTTTATTCGACTATGTATGTTGGCTTTTCGAGAGTCATGTTTTCCTTGTAGCTTTGATAGTGGTTTAGGTTTGCTATTTTGGTGTGTGTGTTTGAGGGTGCATACTGGGTGACATTGACGTCATTAATATGTTGTTTAAAATTGTTTTGTTTCAGGTGCATAGTTAGAGGTGCAGCCTTACTTTGATGCGATTTTCAGAGTCACTTATTCGCACATAGGTCTGGATTATGATTTGAAATTATTTAATTGTTTATTCCAACTAAATTAGATTTAATTAAATTATTTTGGTAGTTTTTGTACTATATTGTAGCACTAAGGCGTTACACGAACGGAGTCTAGTTTGCCGTCTTCGAGACATCGCTCCATGCAAACGAAGTCCCTACTTACTTTTGGATCTCTGCTCTGAGTAGACAGAGTCTAGTTTTGTAACTCCCCGAACCTAGGCGCGTTACATAAATCATAGTATCATAAGCAAAAATTACACTAATTACAGTAAAAATTAAATAACTGCAACAAAGACTCACCTCCAGGAAGCAATGTGTGGCTAGAAGCTCCGACTCCGGCACCAGAACTAGACTGCACCCAACTGCACCTGAAAACCAAATAAGCACGCATGAGTGACATCTAAGTCACCCACTACGCGTCCCAAATATACAAACCAAAAAATCTTAGGAAAACTATAAAACGTAGCTTTTTAATTTCCAAAGTTTGGTTTTCTTTTGAAAATCTATTTTTTTTCAATTTTTAAAACATCATTCTCTTCTCTTTTCTTTTCTTTCTTTTTCACTTTGTTTGAAATCACTTGGGAATTTAATCCCAAATCCAAACTCATTTCAAAATCCATCTTTCTTTTCATTTTAAAACATTTTGGATTTCATTCCAAAACATGCCCTCTTTTCAATACTTGGGATATCTTCCCAAAACCAAAATCACTTTCAAAACTCATATTTCTGACCAGATCCATCCTAAAACACAATGTGTCTTGGGTTCGAAACCAAAATCATAAAAACAGGCTGGTAACTGGTTAAAACATAATTCTTGTTTTATTCTAGGATTTTAGGACCATCCATAAGTCCAATCCTAGATAAACCACATTTCTTTTCATTTCTCAAAATCACATTCTTTCCTTATTCATTTTCACTTTTCTTTACTAATGTTACCTTGATCAGGGTTAACCATGCACACAAGCAGTAGGCGAGGACATCATTTCCCCTACCTCCCTGCACTGTCGTGGTGAAATTCCCCGTGTGGGATGCCATTGCCCCAGCCAACTGGCCTCAATTTTTTTTTCACATATAAACGGGAATACGTCATTGTCGGACGCTCCATCGGAGACCCGAACAGCTAGGTACAACGACCTAGGCTCAGGCTACACCGTCGGTGACCCGAACAACTAGATTCAATAGCCTAGGCTCAGCCTATATCGTCACGAGCTCGGTGACCCGAACAACTAGGATCAACGACCCAGGCTCAGGCTACACCGTCTCAAGCTCGGCAACCACAGTCGTGTTTGGCAACTGGTTTCATTGGAGCCTCATACTCCCACCACGTTGTCGACACCAACCCCTATGGTTCCTTAACACATTTTTAGTGTTTCATTTTCAAAACTCTTTAAGCTTTTCTTTTCAAAACCATTTACATTTCATTCTTCTTCATTGCAGGAATCTGTTTTCCATGCAACACCTGACCCTCCACTAGGGTCCCAACTTAATTCATTTAAAATCATGCTTTAAAAGTCATAAATTGGGTCTCATGCCCAAAACCACACACAATCAACCATCATATTCATTTATATGGTCTAAAACCCCAAAACCATGTCGAAATCCACTTATTTGGGTTCTATATTCCTCCATGCCATTTGCATGGGGAAAACACCACTAACTCATGCTCACTGTTCATTTAAAACCTTTTATTTCCATTATTTGTGCCCATTTAATCACATGGGCTAGGGGATGAAAATAGTAGACCGAATTGGAATTCGCTATAGTGAAAATCACTGATTCGGCATACCAAAGTTCTTCGGTATACCGAAACCCCTTGTTTCAGTCGACTGAAAGATTTTAGTTTGCCGAAACTAGGGATCCTGGCTTAATCTGTCAGGATTTTGGCATACCAAATTTGTTCGGCATACCGAATTCCCTGCAGGCACACCCTTGTTTCAGTAGATGAAAATCACCCGAAGTGGGGGCCTCAATCGGACCTCCCAAACACACATCACAAATTACCATTAAATTATGGGGTGTAGACTCTTGAGTTTACTTCAATACCCCTCAAACCATTCCTCATTCCATTGACTATGTGATTCATACAAAAGTCACAAAGGGAAGGAGCTCAGTTAAACCTACTGTAGCTTACATCCCAAATCTCGTTTAATCCTACAAACTTTTCGTCCTAACCACATGATATCTATATTTTCATGCATTTCAACTCATTCTCATCAATTTCCCTATTTTTCTACGATTTTACATGCATTTCATCATTTTTATGGAAATAAGGGATGGGAAGAAAGGAGGGGTCGCGTACCTCCTCCGACGGCCCACGCACCTCCAGCGAGCTCCACCACACTCCGACGTGGCCTGGGCGAAGCTTCGATGATCCTTGGCCTCTAGTGGACGCACCCAACACTCTCTCCCTCTCCTCTTCCCAGCTCACACACCCCCTTCCTCTCTTCCTCTTCTCTCTCGCACCGTTGTCCTCCCCTCCTTTGCCACTCCTACCTCCCTCCTCTTTATCTCCGCCTCCTCCCGCATGGCGTCGGCCGTCCATCCCGTTAGAAGAGACGGGGAGGCATGTGCCGTTGTTGCTCGTAGCACGGGCTGATGGAGGGTGAAGATTGAGATGAGAATGGAGAGAGCTCGTGAGGGAGGGAGAAAAGAAAAGGAGAAAAAGAAGGAAAGAAAAGAAATAAAAGATGGGCATGCAGACCGAGGCGTTTGTGCATCCCCAAACCGGACCCCACATTGGTCCCAAATCACTACTAGGATTACATCAAGCCAACCACAAGCTCACACATCCAAGAAACAACAGATTATCCATTAATAAATCATTTATACAATATTTTAATTAATTACATGGTTTACAATTAAAAATGGATAATCAAGCTCAAATGTCACATCCTACCCCCTTAAAAGAATTTCGTCTGCAAAATTCAGCTCTAACAAAATAAGTAGGGGTACTTTCTTTGGATGTCCACCTCGCATTCCTTGGCAGCCTCCTCTATACCTTGGTGTTGCCACTAAACTAACACCAATGGGATCAATTTATTCCTGAGGACTTACTCTTTTCAGTCCAGTACCTGAACTGCATTCTCAATCATAGACAGGTCCTCTCGCAGCTCCTCGGGCTGTACTGGTATTACCTGGGACGCATCGGCCAAACACTTCCTCAATATCGACACATGGAAAGTGTTGTGCACACCCGCCAACTCTGGAGGCAGATCTAGTCTGTATGCCACCTCACCAACCCTCTCGGTAATCTGGTACGGTTCGATATACCTTGGGTTCAATTTGCCTCTCTTACTGAACCGTAGCACACCTTGGTTGATGACACCTTTAGGAAAACGAAGTCTCCTACCTCAAATTCCAGAGGTCTCCGCCTCCCATCAACATAGCTCTTCCACTAGCTCTGCCCAGACAACAACCTCTTCCTAATCAGATCCACCTTGCCCTCGTATTGCTGTATGATCTCAAGATTAACCAATTGTCTCTCACCCACCTCACTCCAACAAGTGGGTGTCCTGTAGGGTCTACCATACAGTGCCTCATATGGAGCTATACCAGTACTAGCGTGGTAACTGTTATTATATGCAAATTCAATCAAAGGTAAGTGATCCTCCCTACTACCATCGAAGTCCAAGGCACAAGCCCTCAGCATGTCCTCTAGTGTTTGGATGGTCCACTCTGTCTAGCCATCCGTCTAGGTGTGAAAGGCAGTGCTAAAATTCAACACCGTCCCAAAAGCCTCCTATAGAGCTCCCTAGAATCTCGATGTAAACCTCGTGTCTCTGTCAAACACAATAGACACTAGAACACCATGCAACCTCACAATTTCAGTCACGTACAACTCTGCCAGTTTTCCCAAAGGGAGATTCACTCTCATTGGCAAGAAATGTGCCAATTTCATAAGGTGATCCACTATCATCCAAACTATATAATTCTTCCTTCGAGTTCACGACAAACCCATCACAAAATCCATCGACACATTTTCCCATTTCCATACTAGTACGTCCAGGGGATGCATGGTCCCTCCAGGCTTCTGGTGCTCTATTTTCATCTAGCAGGTTGCAAACTTTGCCACATACTCAACAATCTCTCTTCATCTCAGGCCACTAGAAATTCCTCTTCAGGTCTTTATACATCTTGGTGCTTCCTAGATGGATAGTGTATCTGGAGCAGTGGGCTTCATCCAAAAAATTGTTCTTGATTTTCTCTACTTGAGGCACATATAATCTCAAATCATATCTCAACCCATCGTCTACCCCAACTGAAAAATGAGGGGCATTACTAGCTTCCTCTAGATATCTAACACATAAGAATCATATGGCTGAGCTGTGACAATCGTCTCGATCATCCTCGGGCGAATAGACAAATTAGCCAGCACCACTCAGGCCGGTCCCTGAGATTGTCTTCATGGCCTGCACTCCACTAGTCCCTTTAATAATTTCCATTCATGGATCATCAGACTAGCAAGGACATGAGTGCATCTGCTTAGAGCATCTGCAACCACATTCTCCTTCCCTAGGTGGTATGACAAGCTGAAATCATAATCCTTAATATACTCCACGTAGCGCCTTTGTCTCAAGTTCAAATCCTTCTGAGTAAAGATGTACTTCACTCTTATGATCTGTGTACACCTCAGACTGTTCGTCATATAAATAATGCCTCCAAATCTTCAAGGCGAACTCAACAGTTGCCATCTCTAAATCATGGGTGGGATAATTCTTCTCATGATCCTTCAACTGGCGTGACGCATACGACACCACCCTACCATGCTGCATCAGCATACACCCCAAACCAATTCCACATGCATCACTATAGACCGTGAAACCGCCACTCCCAAAGGGCAAAGTCAAAACTAGGGTTGATACCAAACGAGCCTTCAATTCATTGAAGCTCTCCTTGCACAACCAATCCCAAGCAAAGTGCACTTCCTTCCTAGTCAGTCTAGTCTATGGTGCAGTAATCTTGGATGAATCTCCTATAATATCCCGCCAGGCCGAGAAAACATCTAATCTCAGTTACTGTCTTCGGTCTACCCCAAATGCTCGTAACCTCCACCTTGGCTGGATCTACCTTCATGTCTTCTCCTAAAATAATGTGACCAAGGAAGGACACCTCTTCCAGCCAAAACTTGCACTTGGAGAACTTGGCATAAAGTTGATGCTGCCTCAGTGTTTCCAGTACGATCCTCAAATGCCTCCAGTGAGTCTGAACATACGGAGAATACACCAAAACATCATCCACAAAGATGACCACAAACTGATCCAAATAGGGCTGAACACCCTATTCATTAGGTCCATGAAAGCAGCTGGTGCATTCGTCAACCATAATGGCATAACCAGAAACTCATAATGTCCATAACGGGTGTGAAAAGCTGTCTTCTGCATGTCTGGCTCACAGATCCTAAACTGATGGTATCCAGATCTCAAATCTATCTTGGATAACACTGATGCTCCCTGCAACTAGTCAAATAAATTGTCGATCCTGGGAAGTGGATACTTGTTCTTGATTGTGATCTGGCTCAACATCCGATAGTCTATACAGAGCCGAAGTGAACCGTCCTTTTTCTTAACAAACAGAACCGGTGCTCCCCAAGGTGATACACTGGGACGATTGAATCCCTTATCCATCAGTTCCTGCAGCTGATTTTGGAGCTCCCTTAACTCAGCAGGTGCCATCTTATACGGAGCCTTAGAAATAGGACCTAATCTCGGCACCAAATCAATCACAAACTCCACTTCCTTATGTAGTGGCATTCCAGGCAATTCCTTTAGAAAAACATCAAGATATTCCCTCACCATCAGTAGGTCCTGAATCTCGACCACAGGTGAAGTAGAAACTGTCACACAGGCCAAATAGCCCACATTGCCTCTCGCCAGATGATGATAGGCCTTGAGAGCAAAAATCACTTTTCTGGGCTCACCCGGTCTGGTGTCCTGTACCATACACCAGCCTTGGCTTGGACACTCTGCCAGAACTCTTCTCTTGGCACAATCTATCACAGTTGAATGCTGTGCTAGCCAATCCATTCCCAGGATAACATCATAATCCTGCATGTCCATTAGGATTAAGCTGGCCTGAAAATTCCTGTCCCCCAACTGAATATCAACCAGTCTCAAATATCTCCATGCTAGGCTGTGCTCTCCTAGTGGAGTGACTACATCTAGGTGGAATACCAACCTAGCTAGCCTAGTCCCGATCTTAGAAGCAAATGACTCGTAGACAAAAGAAAATGAACTTGCAGAGTCGAACAAGACTTGAGCCATCCGATCAGCCACAAGAAAAGATCCTATAATCAACACACCATAACCATAATCATAACAAAAAATAGTGTTAGGTACACATAGGATCTATTATTATGGGACAAGACTTAATTAATACAGCCGCGCTAGTTCTCACCTTCTACCACATCTCCAGATGGACCAGCATCTAGGGCAGCAATGGAGAACACTCTCCCCTTGGTAGGCTGACATGGCACGCATCTCTTACTGGCTTCGGCTGACTGGGACAGTCCTTTAGTAATGCCCGAACTTCCCATAGTTGTAGCATACTACATTGTCTAAATTCCTCTGCCGGTTCCAACACTATGCTGCTACATGCCCCTTTTTGCCACAAAGATGTCACGGTCCCATCTATGGGCCGCTGTTGGACCCTACGTGGCTGAAACCAATACTCTCTTCTTTACTAGATGTAGGCCGTTGCATCTGCTTCTTCCCAGAGCTACCAGAACTTCTAGAACTTGGTGCCCCAGTCACTGATGGTCAAGAAACGGAGGGTCGAGAGACAGACTTTCTCCCCTTGTCTTTCTTAGGATACTCCTCCTGGAACAGCCTACGATCATCCTCATAGCGGCATGCAAGCTCAACAGCATCCACTAAGGTCTGGCACCTGAAGCCAATAACTCTGGATCTCAGCACATGGTTCAGCCCTTCCACGAACCTCTTGGCTCTGTTCTTCTTAGAAATTACAGCCTGAGAGAACTACTCCAGCCGAAGGAAGGACGACTCATATTCTGCCATAGTCTGGCTCCCCTGCTTCAGATTCCTGAATTCTCTGTCCAGCTTATCCCTCTAATGCTCAGGGAAAAACCTCTCATAGAATGCCTCTCAGAATTCTTCCCAAGAGATCATCAGCAGGTCTACATTCGGAAATTTGGTGTGGCGCACTGTCCTCCACCACTAATCCGCAGCACCCTTGAATTGGAATGCCGCAATCCAGACCCACTTCTCTGATGGACACTCGATCCCTTCTAGGATCTTCTCCACCTCCAGGAACCAAGCCTCACACTCCTTTAGTGTGCCACGCCAATCAAAAGTCGCACTCAGCTAGCGGAACTGTTTAATCCACGGGTCTCCCTTCGCCTCATCCCGACTACTGCTACCGAAGGACTGGGCGAAACCCCACATCATCTCGCCATACTCTTGTCTCATACCCCTCCATGCACTACCCTCTCCCATCTTGGAGTTGGGTATAGGATTCTTGCCATGGCTACGGCCTCGGTGAGACATCTTCCTGCCAACACAACAAAACACAACAATCAAAAATTTCAGGTCCACGACTCTCTATTGTGCAGTCCTAGGGAGCCACTAGACCAGACATAGCCAAGCCGGTGCACTAGGTGTAACCTTAGCTCTGATACCACTCTGTAACGCCTCGAACCTGGGCACATTAGCTAAATCATAGTATCATAAGCAAAAATTACAATAATTACAGTAAAAATTAAATAACTACAACTAAGGCTCACCTCTAGGAAGCAATGTGTAGCTAGAAGCTTCGACTCCAACATCGTAACTTGACTGCACCCAACTGCACCTGAAAACCAAACAAGCATGTGTGAGTGACATCTAAGTCATCCAGTACGCGGCCCAAACACACAAACCACAAAATCTCAGGAAAACTATAAAACTCAACTTTTTAATTTCCAAAGTTTGGTTTTCTTTTGAAAATCCATTTTTTTCCTTTTTTAAAACATCATTTTCTTCTCTTTTTTGTTCTTTTTCTTTTCACTTTGATTGAAATCACTTGGGAATTTAATCCCAAATCCAAACTCTTTTCAAAACCTATCTTTCTTTTCTTTTTAAAACATTTGGAATTCATTCCAAAACTTGCCCTCTTTTCAATACTTGGGATTTCTTCCCAAAACCAAAATCACTTTCAAAACTCATATTTCTGACCAGATCCAGCCTAAAACATAATGCCTCTCGAGCTCAAAACCAAAATCATAAAAACTGGTTGGTAACTGGTTAAAACATAATTCTTATTTTATTCTAGGATTTTAGGACCATCCATAAGTCCAATCCTAGACAATCCACATTTCTTTTCATTTCTCAAAATCACATTCTTTCCTTATTCATTTCCTCTTTTCTTTACTGATGTTACCTTAATCAGGGGTAACAGGCACACAAGCAGTAGGCGAGGACATCATTTCTCCTACCTCCCTGCACTACTGCGGTGAAATTCCCCGTGCAGGATGCCACCGCCCCAGCCAACTGGCCTCAATTTCTTTTTCGCATATGCATGGGGATACGTCTTTGTCTGACGCCCCATCGGTGACCCGAACAACTAGGTACAACGACCTAGGCTCAGCCTACACCGTCGGTGACCCGAACAACTAGGTTCAATAACCTAGGCTCAGCCTATACCGTTACGAGTTCGGTGACCCGAACAACTAGGATCAACGACCCAGGCTCAGCCTACACCATTTCAAGCTTGGCAACCACAGTCGTGTTTGGCAACTGGTCTCATTGGAGCCTCATACTCCCACCACGTTGTCGACACCAACCCCCGTGGTTCCTTAACACATTTTTAGTGTTTCATTTTCAAAACTCTTTAAGCTTTTCTTTTCAAAACCATTTACATTTCATTCTTTTTCATTGCAGGAATCTGTTTTCCATGCAACACCTGACCCTCCACTGGGGTCCCAACTCAATTCATTTAAAATCATGCTTTAAAAGTCATAAATTGGGTCTCATGCCCAAAACCACACACAATCAACCATCATATTCATTTATATGGTCTAAAACCCCAAAACTATGCCGAAATCCACTTATTTGGGTTCTATATTCCTCCATACCATTTGCATGGGGAAAACACCACTAGCTCATGCTCACTGTTCATTTAAAACTTTTATTTCCATTATTTGTTCCCATTTAATCACATGGGCTAGGGGATGAAAATAGTAGAGCGAATTGGAATTCGGTATACTGAAAATCACCGATTCGGCATACCGAAGTTCTTCGGTATACCGAAACCCCTTGTTTCAGTCGACCGAAAGATTTCAGTTTGCCGAAACTAGGGATCCTGGCTTAATCTGTCAGGATTTTGGCATACCGAATGAGTTCGGCATATCGAATTCCCCACAGACAGGGCACACCCTTGTTTCGGTAGATGAAAATCACCCGAAGTGGGGGCCTCAATCGGACCTCCCAAACACACATCACAAATTACCATTAAATTATAGGGTGTAGACTCTTGAGTTTACTTCAAAACCCCTCAAACCATTCCTCAATCCATTGACTATGTGATTCATACAAAAATCACAAAGGGAAGGAGCTCAGTTAAACCTACTGTAACTTACATCCCAAATCTTGTTTAATCCTACAAACTTTTCGTCCTTACCGCATGATATCTATATTTTCATGCATTTCAACTCATTCTCATCAAGTTCCCTTTTTTTTTACGATTTTACATGCATTTCATCATTTTTATGGAAATAAGGGACGGGAAGAAAGGAGGGGTCGCGTACCTCCTCCGACGGCCCACGCAACTCCAACGAGCTCCACCACACTCTGGCGTGGCCTCGGCGAAGCTTCGATGATTCTCGGCCTCCGGTGGATGCACCCAACACTCTGGCCCTCTCCTTTTCCCTGCTCGCACACCCCCCTTCCTTTCTTCCTCTTCTCTCTCGCACCATTTTCCTCCCCTCCTCTGCCACTCCTGCCTCCCTCCTCTGCCACTCCTGCCTCCCTCCTCTTTATCTCCACCTCCTCCCTCATGGCACCGGCCGTCCATCTCATCGAAAGAGACAGGGAGGCAAGGGTTGTTGTCGCTCGTGGCACGGGCTGATGGAGGGAGAAGAAGGTGACGAGAATGGAGAGTGCTCTTGAGGGAGGGAGAAATTTAAAGGAGAAAAAGAAGGAAAGAAAAGACAGGCACGTAGACTGAGGCGATTGTGCATCCCCAGACTAGACCCCACATTGGTCTCAAATCACAACCAGGAGCACAATAACCCAACCACAAGCTCACACATCCAAAAAACAACAGATTATCCATTAATAAATCATTTATACAATATTACAATTAATTACACGGTTTACAATTAAAAATGGATAATCAGGTCCAGATGTCACAAGTTTGCCTCCTTTACGTCTTCATTTCATGTAGACAAAGTCCCTACCTGCTTATAGATCTCCGCTTCGGAGGACAAAGTCCAGTTTGCCTCCTTTGCAACTTCGCTCTATGTGTACGAAGTCCTTGCTTGCTACTTGACCTCCACTTTAGGCAGATGAAGTTCAATTTGCCTTCTTTGCAACTTTGTTTTGTGCAGACAAAGTCCTTACTTATTTTTAGATCTCTACTTTTAGCAGATAGAGCCTACTTGTCTCCTTTATGACTTCGTTTTGTGCGAACGAAGTCCTTGCTTGCTTTGGATCTCTACATTGGGTGGATGGAGTCTAGTTTTCCTCTTTTGCTACTTCACTCCATGTGGACAAAGTCTCTGCTTGCTTCTAGATCTCTACTTCAAGCATACAAAGACCAGTTTGCCTCCTCTCTGACTTTGCTCCATGTGGATTAAATCTTTGCTTGCTTCTGGACGTCCACTCCAAGTGGGAAGAGTCCAGTTTGGCTCCTTTGTGACTTCACTCCATGCAAACGAAGTCCTTACTTGCTTCTAGACATCTACTTCAGGTGGACGGAGTCCAGTTTGCCTTCTTTACGACTTTTCTTTGTGTAGACGAAGTCCTAGCTTGCTTCTGGATCTTCACTCTGGGTGAACGAAGTCATACTCGTGGATCTTCGCTTTATGCAGACGAAGTCTAACTCTATCTTGCTTCACTACTTTGTGACCTCGCTCTGAGAAGATAAGGCCCCCCTCTCTTTCAGGTGGTATCCTTAACTACCCAACCGACTTCCGTCAATTGTCCTTACTTTCTGCTTGGCAAGTCTTTATCGTGCCATGCCCCTTTCTTCTTTTCATACTAGTAGTCCTAAATACTCAGACAACATCCATCAAACTGTTTGGTGTCCTAACTTGCAAGGCGTTTTGACTTGCCTTGCCCCTCTTTTCCTTGGATTGTTTGTAACGTCCCAACAGTACAAAAACTACCCAAATAATTTATTTAAATATAATTTAGAAAAATAAATAATTAAATAATTTCAAAGCATAACCTAGACTTGTATGTGGGTGAGTGACTCCGAAAATGGCACTAGAGAAAAGCTACACCTCCAGTTATGCACCTGAAACAAACAATTTAAAACCACACGTGAGTGACATCAATGTCACCTAGTATGTGTCGCAATACTCACACACTAAATCGGCAAACCTGAACCACTATCCAAATCATAAGGAAAACACGATTCTCGAAAAGCCTACGCAACCAGAGAAAAACATTTATAAATCATGACTTTTCAAAACTCTTTTGTCATTTTCTTTTAAAATCTCATGCACATTTCCAAATCACTCAATGCATTTCAAGAAGCCATTTTATCATTTAGCAACCAACCCAAAGCACAAATCATCTCATTCACAAAATAAGGCTAGAAGCTAGCAAACACACAAATCTCAATCTGTCTCAAAAATCGATCGTATTACCCTGGCCACTGGTGATCGACTTGGCCTCAAGCAGTTGGCGAGGCTCCATCCCCGTCCATACTGTAGTGCCACGATGAACCACCCCACGCAGGAGTCCAACCGCCCCGACCGTAGCCTCAAAGTAATGTACCCGAGTACTTGGGGACTCTAACCCCAGACTTGATCAACACCTGCACTGAGGGATCCCTGAATTATCATCTCTCGGGCCCTACAGTACTACGACACACATATTCACAAGGCTCACTCCTCGAACCAAACTCAACAACCACAACCTAGGCTCGTCCTCGACTACTCAGAGGTCTCACTATCCCTTGTCGGTATAGCCAATCATCTCTTACATGGTTCCTACAAGTCTCGACAAATCATTTAAAACATATGCGGCTTCCTTTAAAAACTCCTTTGAATCCCTTTCTCAAAATCATCATTAAAAACTTATTCTCAATCACTTATTTTCACATTCATGGTTCTCACTAACCATGATCATGTTATTTGTCCATTTATTGGTTCATATTTATTTTTAGGCATTTCCTACTCATTTTAGGAAATCCTCAACCCACATCCATTTTCCATACATATAATACTTATCATTTCATGGAAATCATCATCAAAGCTTTATTTCTACATAAGTCATTTCATCATTTATTTCCATGCATTATTCATGTATTTACATCTATATTCCACATTTTAATTCAAAACACCTTTACTGAAATCATTTCTGAGTTATTGAAAAACACAAGTTTCGTCGATCATTTCCGTCAGTCAAAACCGCCATATGGAGCCATTGGCCATTTTCTCTAGTAGGATCTACCACTGATTTCCACCAGGAAATTCTGCTAGGAATTTCCACTTGACCCTTATAGGATCAGTGTATAAAACCAAACAAAACCCATCACTGAAAAACACGTAAAATCACAAGAAAATCCACAACAATTCACGAAAAATACAGAGATCATTCAAGAACATCTAGAGCATGCATAGGTATCATTTAATACTATCCAAACATAGGATTTACATAATTTCTATCCATTTTTTAGAGATCATGCATATTTCACAAAATCCCATATATAAATCCCTAAAAATTCATAAATCATTCATCCAACATGTTAATCTAGTTTTCATGCTTCCATGATCTTCTCTCCACAGCAAAATACACCTAGGCATGCTTTCTAGGAATTAAAAGGGGGAGGGAAACGCGTATTGTTTGAGTTTGTCGGCATTTCTCTTCTCCAACGAGCTCTCCAACGACCACTGGTGAGATTCCTCAGCGTCCCATACCACCCCAATGACTTGGCCTTGATTCTGGCTCAAATACACCTAGGCATGCTTTCTAGGAATTAAAAGGGGGAGGGAAACGCGTATTGTTTGAGTTTGTCGGCATTTCTCTTCTCCAACGAGCTCTCCAACGACCACTGGTGAGATTCCTCAGCGTCCCATACCACCCCAATGACTTGGCCTTGATTCTGGCTCAAATACACCTAGGCATGCTTTCTAGGAATTAAAAGGGGGAGGGAAACGCGTATTGTTTGAGTTTGTCGGCATTTCTCTTCTCCAACGAGCTCTCCAACGACCACTGGTGAGATTCCTCAGCGTCCCATACCACCCCAATGACTTGGCCTTGATTCTGGCTCAAATACACCTAGGCATGCTTTCTAGGAATTAAAAGGGGGAGGGAAACGCGTATTGTTTGAGTTTGTCGGCATTTCTCTTCTCCAACGAGCTCTCC
>JAMKQA010056830.1:0-14196 GCA_024699735.1 Posidonia australis | reverse complement strand
TCTTGCATCCAGAGGTATTCTCAGCCCTTCCAAAGCACTTGGGAGCTTATTATCTTGGGTCTTTCTTTTCTTCCTTGAAGGAACATCCACCTCGGACAAGGTAGGCCCTTTTATCTTTCAAGTAACTTCTTGTTCTTTTACAAATGGGATAGCATGTTAATGGCTCCAGGATAGGTCTGTTTCTTTTTATATCACCATGAGGATTTTGATCTAATTTATTTGTTCTTTTTGCAAGATACCCTGTATGATAATCTATGCTTTGATTATAGTATGTCTATTTCGTTTCTAAGAAGCACTGCATTACTTGCATGAGCCATCTCTTCTTTACTATGTTCCTGATATATTCATTTGCATGTGCAATCTTCTCTTATTATGTTCTAGATATGATCATGATTTCAGCAAGTTTTATTGGGTCTCTCGTCCCATGCTAGAATATTTTGCATGAACCCATTAATCATCATGTTCTAATAAGATAGTAATGATCAGATGCATTTCATCATGCTCTTCACACTCGCATGGATCTACTTGCATTAGCATAGATTACCTATCATCTTTCTGGGTCAGTTCTGGATCGGATCGCAGTCTGATCCAGATTTTGCTGGGGAGCACCTATATGGCGCACCAGAGCGGCACACTTAGCCGGCGCCCCACTCTGGCGCCCCATGCAGGAGCACCAGACTGATCAGAAGGTAAAACGCTCACTTTTGCGTCCCTATTTGCATGGTTTTCTGAATATTTTTGAGCCTAGTTCTTTTACTGCTTGCTCTTTTTATTTCATTGTTTTGCGTGCATTTGTTTTCGATAAAAGCGAGATTATTTTCTAGTCATTTTCTCCCTTTGGATATTCAGTCCTTGGTCGAAATCTGGTAGGCTAGTTGCACCTTACTCCTATATGGAGAGCCTTGTGCATCAGCCCATGATCCAGTGGCCTGACTGAATCCTGCTTCTTTCATTCTAGTTTAAATAGAGTGTGATCGTGTGTGAGGCTACCAGCTCTTGAGCACAAGGTCCACAAGTCATTGCACTTGCATTTCTTTCACTTTAAAAGCATGTTCTCCAACTTTTGCGAAGGTTTTATATGGCATGATTTTTCGGAATGCGTTTTCATACGATCTGGCATAGCATGAATTTCTGTTTTCTCTCAGCGCATCATTCTGGCCCACGTAGAAAGCAATTAGGTTGCGCATTAGACTGACGCACAAGACTGGCGTATCAGTCTGGCGCACCGAACAGGCACACTGGCCTGTTTTCAGTAGCACACAATAGATTTTTATATGGCTTTAGCATACTTTTCCCGACTCGGTTGCCTCATGGATTTTTCTTGGTTTCTTCCCTTGATGTATTAGGAAGGCACAACTCTGTTTTCAACTATTTTTATGCATTTTAGATTGTATTTGGCATATAGCAAAGTAAGGATGATAAATCGCTCAAAATACTAGATCATTGATCTTATTTATGCAATATCTTTGCATCGATCCTTGACCTGACATAAGAGCGATATTTCTGAGCATTAGGACACACCCCTACACATCATGCACCTATATTTTAGACACCAAGCATGGCATGGCATATCGCCCTTGGGTGTATAGTAAAGGCTGCAAAGCCGACATTTCATAAGCAAATGAGAAACCAATAGAAGATCAATTTATTGAGCGTACGAGGGTGCCTAACACCTTCCTCGTATGTAACAGGGATCCTTACCCATATTTCTGGTTTACAAAGACCTTTTTCATTGTTTTTTGCATGACTTTCATGTTTTATATGGTTTTCCTCGTCTTCCATTTGAATAGACTAGGTGGCGACTCCTGCATTTGCATATTTTTTTTATATTTGCCGTGACTTTGCCGACTCTTGCATATTTCGCCATTCTCACCGGCATGGTTACAGATGCGTTTCAATAGCACGATGGATTGGCATGGTCTGCCAGGGATAGAACATGCAGCTAGCTTGTCCATTTGCCTATCCATTTCACATTTCTCCACCCTATATCCATGCATTCATGGCATCACTCATGCATATAGGGCGATGATAATTACTATGTCGTATTCTTTTGACCGACAGTTTAGGATTCACATAGCACTTTTGAGTACACCTATGACATATCATTTTCGCTTCACTCACATTTGTATTAGCATGACATACAACATACATATACTTAGACTTAGCAAGCATATATGATCATTTGTATCGTCGACACACACACAAGCGAAAAACCAAGAAAGACTGATTTCTTCGACGTATGGGGTTGCCTAACTACGTGCATGAGGTGTATAATATTTGGTACAATTCCCAAAGGACAAAAAGGCCCCTAAACGACAAGGAAAGTAGTTTTACCGATCAAGACCCTCGCATTGTCACACAATGATGCCCTAGTGATAGCAAGCTCTTGTCAATGACAGGAGCTTGTGTGACTCATTGCTCTGGAAACCCTTCCAAAAGATGGAGCTTTATGCCTTAGATCAATGATTGATGAAGATGGAGCATAATACTTGGTATGCCAGCTAAGAGCGTTGTCATGCTTCCCATGAGCCTAGGAGAGGGCAATCGAGGGATCATGGTTATGATAGAACTTGTGGTGGTGTAGATCCTAAGTCGCTACAACATCATTTTGGGCCGATCGACTCTCACTAGCATGCAAACTGTTCCTTTGACATTACATTTATGCATGAAGTTCCCTACTTCTTTAGAAGTGGGATGTGTACACTGAGACTAGCTCTTTATCCGAGAATGCCATGTAACTTCACTTCAGATGAAGAAGGTAGAAACATTCATTCTCTTGCAAGAGATGGCGAACGACAAGCAATAGACCAAGATGTAGCCAATTGCACAAGGCTAGATGACCAAGGTGTTGAATGTAAGGATCAAGCATCTTCAAACGGAATTGATCGAGGAAACAAAGGAAGTCTGTTTAGGAACAACTAACATCCCTAGGATGGTCTGAATCAATAGCTTGTTACCTACTGAGATTCAAGGACCATTGGTTCACATTTTGGAAAAAAAAATGCTTGTCTTTGTGTGACAATCAACCAATTTGATAAGTGTTGATCCTAGAGTAGTCACCCATGATTTAAATGTGAACTCCAATGTTTGAGTTAGAAAACAAAAAAAAAGAAAGAACAAAGACATAAGCACTAGAGAAGTAGGAGGTTACAACAATCGAGGTCGATTGACTACTCAAAATCAACTTCATTCGAGGCATGTATCACTCAAAAAGGCTGACAAATGTGATCCTCGTTTGAAAATCGAACAATAAATGATGATTGTGCGTAAACTCCACATACTTAAACAAGTACTATCTAAAAGACAACTTTCCTAGGTCCAATATTGACCAGATGATGGACGAGGCATCTGAAAATAAGCTATTAAGGATGATAAATGCCTTCTCCAAGTACAACCAAATCCAGAAGAGTCCAATAGATGAAGAGAAGATACCGAAGAGAATATATCTCTAATCACGGACTAGGAAATTTATTGCTACAAAGTAATGCCCTTTGGTCTTGAGAATGACGGGATAACCTACCAACAGCTCTTTCAAACAAAATTTAAATCCCAGCTCGACCTGATCATTCAGGCAGACATTTGCCATGTACTCGACTTGAGAGAAACGTTTGCCCTACTCCACCAATATAGCAGCAGGTGTACCGACAAAGATTCCATCCAATTACCCACAGCAAAACCGTCAGAACCTATCACCAAACAAGGCTTGAGAAGATACTAGCAGTTAAGAAAAGGCTTCTCCATCCATGCATCAAGAATACCACAGACTGATTTTGGCAGTTCCAACAATGCTTCAACAGCCCTGCCTATTGGTTGCAACTCGAATAGAACATACACAGATCCGTAACTGACGACATTAATTCACCCCTAGGAAAGAATTGAACATATAGCTTATGTAGATCAGCATTGTATTCCACCGATGCTTCATCAACCAGACATTTATTCGAATCTGAAGAGATTTGTGTAGATTATACAGGTCCTGAACTGAAAACATTTTCCAGATCTGTTATAAGATCTTCTATATCCTCAATGCCCACAGAGACACGTACAAGATCTTCAGTCAATCCCCTGGATTCACGGACATCAGCAGGTATGCTTGCATGGGACATGAAGCAGGGCAAGCTTATGAGAGACTTCACGCTTCCTGCACCACAAAACGCATGGTGATTGCTGGAAAAATTGAGATAAACTGCAGATACTCTGGGATACAATGGGTTAAACAAGAGAAGAGGAACGTCAACAACAAAATATATAATCCAAATTCAAATGCTTCCAATGATTCTACTGTCTTGTAATTTTAAAAGATGGGAGTGTGGATCACAGGCTTATGACCATTTATTTCCACTGACAACAAACTTTAAGTTCGTTATTCAATAACACATCTAAGAAGTAACAAGAAGTTATTGTTCAGTGTAAAGTGCTTCTCAATGTCAGCTTATTAGGATATTACCGCTATATCAGAGATTGGTCTTGAAAAACTTGTGCATCTATATTAATGGACTAGATGATATTCATAGGTCTTTGATTACCATATGTTTATTTTAAGGGTCAAAGAATAATTACCAAAACTAACAGTTATGCTGAAGTATTTTGTGCTTTCAACTATATGCTTTGAGAGAGCAACCGATCCTGTTGAAAAACTGAGCACAGAGCCAGCACCCTTAGCCTGAAAAGCATCAAAAGAAGAATGCCACTTTAGATGTCCATTATGAATATAGCCATTTCTTTCATGTAGTACCTGAGAATAATGCAATAAGCGTCCAGGATGATCAGGAAGTCCAGCATAGTTAACTTTCTTCACACAAGGATGAGATGAAAGAAACTCAGCTATCTTTTGTGCATTAGCCTGTTAAAGACATACAACTAAACATTCTTAGGAAGGTGGCAAGTATTTTGCAACAAAAGCCGAGAGCATATGTACGAGTTTCTACACATATGCTGATAAAGGGATGTAACCTCGAGACCACCAGAAAGATAACCTAAGAGTGGCATGATGTCCAATCATCTACCAAGGCTATAAATATCAATATATCATAATGAGAAAGCCAATTCAGTGTCCTATTTCTAGCCTACAATAATGCTTGAATTTACTACGTGCTTGCCATGTGAATGTTTTTCTCCATTGAGCTCAGAGTTTGCTTCTTTCATTGGCTACAACCACAATTCTACTTGCCAATAACAATGCTTTCTACACTAAGTGTAAAAAATATATCTATAACGGGATGAGAGCAAAATGAATGAATAGATAGGGCATAAGTGACATGCTGCCCTCAATAACAAGCACTTGCTAGCAGAATCATTTTACTCATGGCTACAATTTATTAGAATAACATGAAAATAACATTTGAACAATAGACTAATTTCTTCTTCCTCTTTTGTAACGTAGAGAGCTCATGGAAACACTCTCAATATGTGGGGGTAAGGTTGCGTAAATTTTGAACCTTACCTGTTACTCCATATTGGTGGGGATCTTATGCACAGGGTTTGGCCTTTTTCTTTTCCCTAGTGTGCTAAATCAAAGGAAGCTGTGATAAAGTTCACTAAATACATTGCAAAAACTAATAGGCATCTTAAATAAGATAAATAACAATATAAGTAATCAATATAGAAGAGACGGATGCATGACCAACTTGCTGCTTCTCAATTCTCAAAGCCATTGTCTTAATACCCCGCAAGCAAAGCCAACAATCAAATGGAGCTAAGCCAGAACCCTCAGCATTTTGTAGGAATGCCAGCTCCCTTGCCAAACTGGTGAAAGAGACAAGGTAGTGACATTTCAGGTTAATAGGCAAAAGTTCCCTCTTTTCTTTTCTTTTTTGAATTCAAACTGCTAGAGTTTTTTTTTCTTGAGAAAGGTGTGTGCCCACCATAGTGATGCAAAACACAAATAGACTGCAATAGTAAGTTACTAATAACCAAACAACTAAATAAGTTCTAGAATTAAGGTAACAAAAAAAAAGGTGTTTCTACCTATCCCCTTTTACAGCAAGAACTCCCGCCATCAGATCACTATGACCGGCCAGAAACTTTGTAGCTGAGTGCATGACAATGTCTGCAAAATGGAAAATAATGACAAAGTAACCTGGAGGCACATAATGACAAGATGGAAAATTAGAATAGTGCTGGTTTTCAGCCACATTAACTCCAAATACCTGCACCCAGCTCTAAAGGTCGACACAGTACTGGAGACATGATACTGTTGTCAACCATCATGAATGCGCCATGTGCATGAGCCTTCTCAGAAATTTTCTGAGATCAAGTATTAACAGAGTGAGTTACCTTTTTCTCAATACTAACTGATACAGTGAAAAGACAGTAAGTAAATAACTACACACTTAAAAAATTGAAAAAGAAATTGTTAATGGGAAAGGAATTTTAAGACAAATGAATGACCATCACATTTATCTGGTGAACATTAAACAACTGTGAAAGGTGTAATGTTTACTAAATTGTGAATGAGAATTTTATGGAGTACAAATTTACATCACCAGGTTTGTTGTATATTGATATACACAACAATGGCAAGGTGTAAATCCCATAGTGAGATAGGAAACATGAATTGTTCTTTTCTCCAACATTCACATCCATAAAAAATTATTTTGTATGTCACACTTAAGCTACCATGATTTCGAAATTAATCTAGTTTTCATCCACATGAGCTTCACAATATTTGGGTTCACTCCCAAGGTAAAATATCACAACAGTCAACTAAGTTTTTGGTCTTATATGATGGCATCTCTCATCCAGATGTGCATAATAAGGATATTAATGTTGATTTTTTAAATTCTTCAAGGTGACTCTGAAGAAAATGACAATGTGGAGCACCAACTACAATAAACAATAATGTAGAAAATTTCTCACCCGTATGTCAGAGATTTGTTGGAGAGGATTTGTTGGGCTCTCTAACCAAACAAGCCTTGTTTTTGGGCCAACTGCTGATGCAATCTCACTAAGATCAGTCGTATCAACCCTCCTAACACAGTTAACATTTCATTTAATCACATGCATGACAATCAGATAAACAAGTAATATGAATAATAAAGGAAATGAGACTCACTTCACCACAATTCCTCTCTTTGGAACTACCCTAGAGAGCAGTCTATCAGAACCTCCATATATATCATGTCCAGCAACAATTTCTTGGCCTGAATCAGAGAAGTCACTATAACTTGCCACATGCAACCAAAAGTAAAAAAAAAGGGGGGAAATGAAAATCACCAGCTTCAATGAGATGGGTGACGGCAGCCAAAGCAGCCATTCCACTAGTGAAGCAGAGTGCACGGTCGGCCTTCTCAAGCTTGGCAAGTAGACTGATTGTATTCAACATGGGATTTTTGTATCATTAACTCCATGTAATAGTAATTTTTTTGGTTAGCAAACAGCTAAATTTAGTAATGTAAGTGAAATAAATGGTATGTGCTACCCTAAATTTTAGCTTGTAAGCATAAATGACTCATCCAACCTTTCCAGCACGTCTCTGGTAGGATTTCCACTTCTTGTATAATCGTAAGGACCATTCTTTGTAGCTGAAGGCTGTAATATATATAAAGGAAAAGGACTAAAACAATCACTGATGCATCCGAAGGACCCAGTAGCTTTTGAAAATTCACATGTAAATTGAATAATGTGGTCATAATCCAACAACAATCCCATAAGTACAAAAAAAGGAAAACAATTGTTGCAAGGTCCTTCTAGGCATTCCTACCTGCTTAAAAGTGGCAGTTTGGTACAGAGGGGTACTTAAAGCATCATAGGGATCGAACGAATTCCCAAAGCTAGTCAACACCGTCGAGATGCACGGCTCCTTCTCTTTCACTTCTACAAATCAAAGCTCGAAAACTACTTACCAACACAACAACTTCCATAAAAATCAAAACTTCCTGAGAAACTCACCCGAATCCGGCGTAACACCACCATCCAGACACTTCGCAACAGCCTCATCCTCCACAACAGCAGCAACACTCCCGTCCTTCTCCGACATGCAGCTCCACCGCAGACCCCTGAATACCAACGATTTCGAGCTTCCACCTTTCCCTGGAGGCACCAAATGCCCCTTGAATCCGAAGTGACTCCTTAAACCCTAGAACAAATCCTGCGCGAATTAAAAAACAGTTGAAGAAAAACGGAACGGATAAAGGTGGCGCCTTTGCACTTACGTCGGCACCGGAATCGCGGCGGTGAGGGGCAGCTGCGTAGAACTGGAAGCTGGAGGAGGAGGAGATGGAGGTGGTGGTGGTGAAGGCCATGGGGATAGGGTTTATAGGAGGAGTGGCAGGAGAGTGGATCAGAAGCCACCGCTGCTGTTCTATAGTTTTTTTCTGTTTTTTAGTTTGCTCTAGTGTTTTTATTTTGTTTTTTGTGAGGATTATTCTTCCCCTTTGTTTCTCACTCATGTTCATGAGATTCGAACACAAAAGAAAAGTGCGAGAACCGATTATCGTCGATAGTGGTACTGGATCTGAGAAATGGAGATCCGTTTATTTGTGAGGAATGGATTCAGACGTTGGACTTACTTCCGAAGTTTCCAATGGCTTCGTACAAAATGCAATAACAATTAACAAAAGGCTAAAAGGTTCAGTAGGTCTCTTTGGGAACTTTTTCTTATAGGCGCCTTTTGCTTAATTTTTTTTGGTTTTTAAAAATAAAATATAATTATATAGTTAATTAATATATAAGATAATTTACTATATGTTAAAGTTTCATCTTAATCTGAGTTATATTCACTATTAATGTTTAATTTAAAATTAATGATTAAAATTTAGTAAAATATGTTGAATTTTAAAATCTTTAGATTAAATGTTAATAGTTGTTTGATTTAAATGAAAATTTTACTATATATTTATAGATATCTAATAAATACATCTACAATGTTATTTTTTTCCTCTATATATTTGTTTTTTAAAAAATAAAGTGCCTACAACCATGTTGGTTGTGGACACCACCGTAACTTTACCTCATTGACAAAATCTAGTACAAGTTAGGAGTGTACACAATTCGGTAATTAACCGAATTGAATCGTACTAAACTAAATTTGATGGTTTAGTTCAATTTAGGTTTGTTTAATGGTTTAATTAGGTTTTCAATTTCTGAAACCATTTTTAGTGGTTCGATTCTTGATTCTAAGTATAATTAATTGAACCAAACAAGAACCGATCCGTAATTAATATTTAATATATTATTCCAAGTTATATAAAAACATTTGCCAAAACTCTAAGTCCATGTTTGGATACAGGAATAAGGACGGAATAAAGACAGAATTGGAATAATAATTCTGTTTGACAAGTCAAATAGTGGGATAAAAGCGGAATAGTAATTCTTATTCTGATTTACTTATTCTAAAATAGCTATTCCGCAGGAAAGGTGAAATAAAGTTATTTCACTAAGTTATTCTCGTACATCTATGTATATGGTGTGTTTATTTTTTGTCTAAAAATTAATATAAATATGATATAATGTATACATATTTTAAACTAGATATATATCTTAATAATCAAGTTGATTATTATTAATTTATATGTTTTTCACTTATTCCAACACTTATTCTGATACTTATTCAACTTTTCGTCCAAACCAGAATATCTTTCTGTACACACTTATTCACTTTTAAAAGAAAATCACTTCCAACTGAATAACAATACCATCAGAATACTAATATCATTTTCTATTTACTCCTACTTTTCTTATTCTACATCTAAAGAAGGGCTAAGTTCCCAAAACCCAAACACAAATGAAGCCGCACTCTCCCACCTTTCCCATTTCTCAAATGCCTTACACAATGACACTCCGCTCCCACCCTCCTACACCAACCATGCTCCGCCACTCTCTCTCTCTCTCCACCACTCCCTCTCACTCTGCCCTAAGTTCCCAAACACCCTGTAGAGTCAAGTCTCGACTAAGTTCCCAAGCACATTGCAGTCCTAAGCTTCACACTCTTCCTTAAGTTCCCAAGCACACAACAGCACTCCACCCCCATTCCCTCCAATACCGGCCATGCTCCACCTAAGTTCCCAAATCCCAAACACCACTCCTTCTCGCACCACCCTCCCATTTCACAAACACAAACATAGCCGCAGTCCCATTTCCTAAATGCCCTGCGTAGCAACACTCTATCCCCACCCTCCCGCATCGACTGTGCTCCCTCTCTCCCTCTCGCTCTATCCTAAGTTCTCAAATCTCAAATACCACTCCTTCTCGCACCACCCATCCATTTCCCAAACACAAACACAACCGCACATTGCATAGTCGCACTCCCTCACCTTTCCCATTTCCCAAATGCTCTGCATGACAGCACTTTGCCTCCACCCTCCTGCATCGACTGCCCTCCGCCACTTCCTCTCACACTGGCCATACTCCGCCACTTCCTCCCTATGGAGTACAAACTCAAAACTTGACCAGGTGCACAACGGCACTCCACCACTCCCTCTTGCATTGGCCACTAACATAGTCGCATCAACCACTGACATGCAGGTTTCATTAGCTTTCTTGCTAGCTTCTATTGACCTTAAGTCCTTGTGAACTAATTCCTTATCGCTAGTTTTATGTAGTTGTAGGCTTAGTCTTCAATCTTCGCAGTTCTTCCTCCACGTCATTGTGACTTTTTCTTGTGAACTAATTCCTTATCACTAGTTTTATGTAGTTGTAGGCTTAGTCTTCAATCTTCATAGTTCTTCCTCCACGTCATTGTCGACTTTTTGTGGAACAAAGGCTTTAAAAATAACGATAAGATGACATCCTTTGAAAACATTTCCTAACACTAACTCAGGTGATGTATATACCATTTACAATTTAGGTGAAGATTGTTTTCATGTTTTGTAACTTTGGTTTCATGTTATGTAACTATATTGTTAAAGTAATTTGTAACTTTGGTTTCTATTTATATAATACATGATAAGCATTGGAGAGAATAATGTCAATAGCAATAATCAAACCATAGAAGAGAACATAAAGAAGACAGTGACCACAACTAATTTTGAGCCTAAGGTATACAAGAAAAGAGCCAGTAAGGAAAAGTTTGAGGCTTGAGATCACTTCACACGAGAAAAGGATACTTGTGGTAAATTGAAAAAATATTATGCAATTATTACAAGTTTGAATTTTCTACTTTAACTGTCACTTCTTGTCGAAAAATCCATCTTACAATATGTTCAAAATACAAGGTAGACAAGAAGTAAAAAACATTAGCATTCGATGCAAATGATGTAGAGAAAACAAAACTAGTTTCTTGGAAGTTTGATAATAATAAAGCTAGAAAAGCTTTTACTAGAATGATTGTTATGGAAATATTGTCTTTTCTATTTTCTGAAAGTGATGGATTTCAGAATTTTATGGTTATTGTACAACCACAATTCAATGCTTTGTCATGCACTAACATTGTTAATTAGAGATGTTTTAAAACTTCATGAAAGTGAGAAGTCAAAGCTAAAAGTGATTTTAAATAGGTCCAATCAAAGAATTTGCTGCACTATTGACACATGGACTTCAATAAAAAATATATCTTACTTGTGTCTTACTGCTCATTTCATTGATAAGGAATGAAAGCTTTATAAGAAAATCATAAGCTTTTGTTTGTTCCTAGTCACAATAAAGAGATTGGTAAAAAGTTTTGTAACAATAGGAGATCCTTAAAGGTGAAAAATGCTGACTGCTCTCGCGAAATAAGCCCTTCCTGCGCCCGTCTCTACGCAAACCCTAAGCCTTAACACCTCCCCCTCTTCCCTCCCTCTCGCCTCTGCGCTCTCTCGCCCGAGATCCTCATGGCGGCTGGTTGACGCTCTCTTACTATTCGTTGTGATCCACCTCCTTACAACCTCCGGTCGTCGCGCAAAGCGGTTCCTGTCGGGATTGCGCGCTTGGGGAGACCTTCGACTGGTGAGGTGATACCTCCGCAGGTAACTTCTAACCCCCCCTGTGCTTCTCTGTGCCTTCTTGCACGGAAAGCAAGAGGAGGCTTCCCCCTCCCCTTTCTGTCCCCAAGTCTGCCGCTGACAGGTGGGGGGAAACCGCCCATCCCTCAACAGGCTCTTCTCGGGCTTGCATTGCCCCTGACGACCTTTCGTCGTCCCGATCTGGCTCTCTGACGGTTGCTTTTGGCCCGTCCCTATGCTATATTCGCTTTACGATTTCTTCCATGGATGATGTTTGTGTTTATTGTTGCTTTATTCCTAGATCTTTATCACCGTCTCGGATTATTTCTTTAGTGTCATGCTATTTACATATTGGTATTGTAGATGCCTTTGGTCCGGTGATATATGGATGTATTTCCTCCACTGTGTATGAATACCCTAGATTTCTTGATTTAAATGGCTTCTGCTTTATTTTTCACTCTCTATTGGGGTTTCTTCCGGGGGCGCCTAGGGGTTCTGATCCTGGGCAAATGCATTTGATTTGTGTAGACCCTCTGCTGGCCCCCGGAGCTCCGGTGGCCTTACCTCTGGTAAGCCGTCGGACTGCAGCCCCTGGTTTCATCTCAGGCGGGCTCGTGAAGCCAAGCATTGTTGGCTCCTCGGGCTCGGTGTGGGGTTTTTCGCTCTATTCCCCCCTAAGCCTAGTTCGTTAATTGATAAGGTCTGTGATAATCCTAAAGGTTATCCCTTTCCCCCCCTTAATCGCGAGGATGATTACCCTGCAATTGATTTAATAAACCATATTACTTTTCCCTCCTTCGTTAATGGCGCAATTTTCAATCGCTCGTCAGAATTCCCGAGGGATGATCACGTGGGCTCTGACCTGCCAACTGACACCGCCGACTGCGGATCAGACGTTGAGTGGGACTTCCCTGATCCCGTGTCCTCGCGGGTATACGATAAGCCCTCCTTTATCGTGGATCCCCCTCTCGCCCCTTCATTTAGTTCTGGGGCCTTACACTTTCCTGGCGCGTAGCAAACTGCTATTAATGATTTTCCTTTCTTTGAGCCCTGTGCTGGCTCACCCGGTGCAGACCTATCGCCTGCTTCTCCTGGTCAAGGCTCCATCAACGGCAGGCTCGATGTCCCTTCTTCTTTAATCTCTGCTTCTTCGCTTATTTTCGAGGCAGACCTTGCGTCTCCCAACAAGGTTATTGATTCGGATCCCCTGTGTCTGCGAATATCCGATTTCAATATTGGCTCACCCATCGGTAAGAGATTTACGAGTTCGCTCGAACCCGCTCTGACATTCTGTAATGTTGGCGACACGTCCTCTGACAGTGGGATTTCCTCCTCTCTCCGCGGCGATTTCGTTCACTCCTCCCCACGTCTCCTTGACAGTCAGATATCTTTTGACGAGAGATCCGCTCCTGACATTCTCGACGCTTCTATTCCTCCCATATCGGGCACTCGTTTTTCTCCCCTCATCTCCCACTTTGTTGTTGAGGAGCATACGGAGTGGACAACGATCTCTCGCCGAAAGCGGCCCTCTCCCCTGGTGAGTTTCTGTCGTGCTTCTAAGCGTTGCTTCTCTTGTGGCCTCCTTGCCCACACTAAGGCAAATTGCAAATATAATGGTTTGTGCTTCCGTTGTTTCTCCCCTACTCATTCGGTAGCTATCTGTAAATTTTTTCAAGAAGACAAACGAACAGTCCACTCTCCCAAGATGACTGGTCTCTCTCCTCACTCCCCGACTGTTATCCCTCCTTTTGAAGCCACATGCGACCTTCTCTTATCTCTTTCTTGCTGTGCCCTCGTCTCCTCCCATACCACTCAACTTACCAAGGAACTCTTAGAGCACCACATCTCCACTCACTGGCCTTTGGCCTCAGGTGTGGAAGTCAAACTTTCTGCTCCCGGAAAGTTCCTATTACGTTTTCCATCCCCGAAAATCATGACTGACACTCTTAAGTTATACGGCTCATCCCTTCAAGCCCTCCCGGCCAGCTACATTCATTGGTCCCCGTAAACCAATGCGGTTTTTACACTTAGGGAGGAAGGTGTGTGGGTCAGGCTTGAAGGCATTCCATACCACCTGTGGAATGTCGATGTCTTCAAGTGCATGGTCGCAGATTTCGCTGACCTCTTGGAGGTTGACCTTTTCCATGACAATGCCAAGCAACAAACCTATGCTAGATGCCGTATCCAGTTACATTACGGTAAAGAACTCCCAGACACGAGATTCTACGCCTTCGGTAGGATTGTATACCTGATCAAGTTCAGGGCTAGCTGGGATCTACGTGATCCCTCTGCTCAGGAGCCGCATAACACCCACTCCCAACAGACTTCCTGGACC
>JAMKQA010056829.1:0-23912 GCA_024699735.1 Posidonia australis | reverse complement strand
AGGGCGTCCCTAGGACGTACTCCGTGCTTGTACCAGTGAGGGTACATTTTGAGGCTGCGACCGGGGCAGTTGAACTCCAGTACGGGGTGGTTCACCGCAGCACTGCAGTGTGGGTGTGGTGACATGGAATCCACATCAGCTGCTTGAGGCCAGGTCGATCGCCTGTGGCCAGGAGATACGACCAGTTATGGAAATGGAAATGTGTATTTGTATGTGAGAACTAGTTTCTAGCCCAGTTTTGTGGCAAATTGTGCCTATGGTTTTTGAATGATGTTTTGGGCTAGGAAGCTAGAGGAAATGATTGCTTTTCTCCAGTGTTGAGAATAAAGGCTTTGAAAAAGCATGAGATTTGAAAGAAAAGAAAAGAAAAGTTTGAAAAGCATTACTTTACGAGTTTTGAGAATTGCACATAAAGGTTTTGAAAATGATGCTTTCTAGCAAGGTTTTCTGTGCTTTTAGTGTTGTTTTGGGCCGTGTACTGGGTGACATTCCTGTCACTCACGTGTGTGCTTTCTTGTTCCTTTGTTTCAGGTGCTAGGGTGTTGGAGCAGTTCTAGTCTGGTGCGTCTCTTCGAGCCACGTTTGCCGCACACAGGTCTGGGTAGTTAGCTTTATTTGTTTAATTTGGCTGCTTGGTTGCTTTTATTTGCATTTGGGTAGTTCTTGTACTGTTGTGTAGCATTGGGGTGCTACAGTAGGTGACTTACAGTTGGTGCTAAAGCGTATAGTTCTGGTTGTGTTTCCTTTGTTGTGGTGTCTTCTGGGTGAGTTTGACACTCAAAGGTTGTTTTTGTTGGTGTTTTCTTGGGTTGTGGTCGTGGGTTGAGCATGGTGCTCGTGAATCCAGACACTCCCAAGGTGTTTTTGCCTAGGCCTAACAGGAGAACTATTGAGGTTGTGTTTTGTTTGTGGTTTCTCGGCCTTTGGTTTTCGTGCCACTGTTGGGCACATTGTTTCTTGAGTTTTAAAGGATATTTAATGGTTTTGAAAAGGTTTTCCAAACGAGAGTTTTGGAAAGAGAAAAGTACAGATTTGAAAATAATTTTGGAAAGAGTTTTTCGGTGCTTTCTGTTTGCGTTGAGGACTAACAGACTGAGGCGAGTGTTTGTCGAGTCTTAGAGGTATGACACACCTTGACTGTCGTTCGTGAGGCCAAGGTTGAGGCCTACTGGTTGAGGTGTTTCGTGGCATGACGAAGAGGTATGATACTCCTGTTGTCGCTATAAGCACTGAGGCTCGGGTGTTGTCAGGTGTGGAGGTATGAGACTCCTTCTAGAGCACCATGAGGAAGGCACCGTGAGGAGGTGTACTCTATGGTGGCTAATGCAGGTGGGACGCGTACACTAGCTGGTAGCGTCCTGAGAGAATGGACTGCCTTCCCAGGAGAGGTTGACTATGTTGAGGGTTCTCCAGGTGGGAGAATCGTGACACGGTGATTATTCCTGGACAGGGTGGCTTCAACGTGGTAGTGTAGACACCGTGGTCACTCCTCGGAGGACTGCTTGTGGCCAGTGTTGTCTACTTGGCATCGGACTGTTCGACACACTATTTGTGCTTGTGTTTTGTGCAGAGTTCTGGTTCAGGTTATAAGGCTCTAGGCCTAGAGGAGGCCGTGGCTTTGGCGCCTGTTGAGACATATTGTTTTCGGAGCGGTGGCTCCATGGTTTTGGAGTAGAGGCTCCATGGCTTGGTTTTGTGCTTGGGTCCAGAGGGGACCATGTTGTGCAGAGCAAAATCTCTATTTTTATGCTTTGGTGTGGTTTTGGACTTGGGATGGCAAGAGTAGCCTTCTCCGGCATGCATAAAGGGTTTTAAAAGTGCACGCATATGGTTTTGAAAAGGAATAGAAAATAATGGTTTAAAGGCATGGTTTATGATGTTGTGGTCTACCGGGTGGTGGTAGACTGCTTGGTTTGGTGTTGCGGCATCCGGGAGGGATGCTAGTGCTTGTGTGCTAGGCATCGGTAGATTGCCCTTTTGGTTTGGCAGCATCCGAGTGTGATGCCTGTGCTTGGTTACCCTTGGCATAGGATGTCGAGTTGTAGGTGGGGTGCGTGCTGGGTAACCGTTGAGTGGTCACTCAAGTGTGCTTTGTTTTGTGTGTTTTGGCAGGTGCAGGACAGTAGTTGTTGGTTGCTAGTGCATATAGGAAGGGTCACGCTACCACACATCAGGGATCTTGGTGAGTGTTAGTTTAGTTTTATTTCTGTTGTTTAGTGGTTTTATTTTACCGTTGAGAGTACTTAGCCTTAGCTGTATTATAGTGTAATTGTTGGTTAATAATAAAGATAAAACAAATAATTAAATAGAAATTTGTAGCTAAGTTTAGTGGTACCGACTTGAGGGTCTTTACAAGAAAGGATGGGGGGAGGCTTGCTATTGGATATTTTAGATCTTAATTAGCACGGACACTTAGTGAGGACATATCCTCACTATGTGCTATGTCATTGCTAGCGAGGACATAACGAGGATATGTTCTCACTATTACCTCGCCTAAATATTGCAAGGACATTTCCTTGCTATGTCCTTATCGTTTATCCTCATTAAAAAATTGTGAGGACATTTCCTCACTATGTCCTCATTAAAAGTCCTAGCAAAACACAAAATTCCTAGTAGTGAGATATTTTGATCCTGATCCAAAAAATATTGATGGTATAATTACTTAAGTATGTTTAAGATGTGATCATTAAGAATTATATAATGACAAATTATCTATTTCTAATAGGAACTGCTGAGCAAGGAGTTTGTTGCTAATTTGGATGAATGTTTGAGATTTTGTTTCTCTTCCACACACTTCTCAAGCAAGTAAATGTCTGTTGAATGCTATACATGTGCTCTTGGAAGCAATTCTTATGGTCTTCTCTACTTCTATTGTAGTTGTAACGATCTAGATTTTAGACAACATTTTAGGTTAAATTTTTAATATGGAATTTGGGTATGTTGGATGCTAAACAGCATGTGTTTAATATTAGTTGTAGATCTAGCAACATTCTACACCCGAATTATGATAATTTGGATTTTTGGGGTATTAGATGCTGGTACGCTTGCGTTTTATGTTAGATTCAAGAAATCCTACTTTCAACACCTAGAATATTAATTTCTGGATTTCTTAGGTGTAGAACACTGCAGCTGGTGTGTCTTATGTAAGACACATGATTTTAAGCATTTAACACCTTGAGTTGCATTTATAAACTTCAGCCGCCTATCTATATGCATATAGGTGTGCCTTCTCAAGGACGACTCCTTCTCTTCCTCCTATTCTTCTTCCCTAGTCTAGTGTGAGAGTTTCCAAGGTGTTTCATGAGAGAGTGAGAGAGAGAGAGTGAGAGAGGGAGAGGTGAGGTGTGCATGTTGGGTCCCTTGCTCCATGCACATGGTTGTGATCTTGGTGGAGGTGCTCCAGGGACTCTCTGCGAGTCCTAGATGTCGAGTTTAGCTCGAGTTTTTGGCTTGAGGTGCTGCGAACTTGGCCTAAGAAGGTGAGTGTTGGGTTCCATAGTTTGCACTTTCTCCTTTCTCTTCTCCTTGGAGCATCCATTGACTTTTCCAGGTTCCAGGTACTGCTCGAGTTGTTACGGATTTCGAGAGCCTAGTGGTTGCTTAAGGGAAGGCTGGATGGACATAGGGAGCTCTTTGGATCGTAGTGGAAGCTCGTTGCATGGTTGGGTGTCCCTTGGTGCTCGGTACACACCTAATTAGATGTCATCTTAGATCGCTTATGGTTGAGATTTTTGATGCATGCAAGTGTAATAGATGCCCTTTGGATTGTTATCTTGATGCCATGATGTTTTGTTGGGAATTTGTATGCTTATTTTAGAGATTACAGATTGATCTCTGCAATAGGACTGTCGGATGTAGAGCCTAGTGTGTCCTACGTTGGACGCACAAATCCCTATGTCCTACACCTACATGTAGACTATTGCAAGTTCATCTTTAAGTGGTGGTTTGATTTTACCTAGAAATGGATCTAGTTTGCATGCAATAGTCTAGATACTCCTCTTGTTATATTTTGATTATTTTGAGAAATGATTTAGGAGTATGATGATCTTAGGGAATCTTTGTTTGAGGAGTGGTGATTTGGGTGTTAGATGTAGTCATAGTTGTGTCCTATATAAGATGCATACTTTTGTGTGTCTTACACCTAGAAATTAGAGATTAATTGTTTCTCTACAAAATTAATTAAACAAGGACTTAGAACATTATGTTTCCCTTAATGGCAAAGATTGACAATAGGGTTTGAGAAGGTTAATAGTAAGCATGGAATTAGAGATGAACCTAAGAGATTTTAATGGAATTTTTTTTACTCTATTGAGATTTTAATGGAATTTATTTGGAATAAGGATTTCATCCTTTAGCTATTCAAATTTGGTTGTTCTAGTGTTGTGCCTTCAATATAATGTGATTGGAGGTTGCTTGGTGCATAGTGCTCTAAGTTTGAACTGAGTAGTATTGATTGTGGTGTTGGAAGCTGGAATATGGATATTAGCATCCAATGTTGGACACTGAATTGACAATGTCCTACACTTTCAGTGTAATTTCTAGCCTATTTTGCTAGTGCAAATATGTTCGCATTTTATTTATTGATGGATTTGATGTTTTGGGTTTTCTCTTATTGTATTGAGTCGTGATATTGAGAATAATTCCGAGATGTGTTTTGATTGTGTTGAGGGCATGTATTTGAGGTGCGTATTCCCAACCCATTTTCTATAGTTAAGTAAACTACAGTGTGTGGTCATTGGTTTTGAGTAGTGCTTTTGAGTGTGGCTTTTGTGGTTCTACATGGCTTTCAATGTGGAGTATTATTTGGTGTTTATGGTGTATTTGAAGTGATTTCAAAATAGTTTTCGAAATGGTTTTCCAAAAAAGATTTGAAAAAGTGAAATGTATAAGTTTTGCAAAGGTTTTAGAAAGTTCCAAAAAAGATTTGAAAAAGTGAAATGTATAAGTTTTGCAAAGGTTTTAGAAAGATTCTCCAGGGATCAAGAGACCTAAGCTCCCAGCCAACCTTCTACGGATGGGGTGATACCTCTAGGGTTGTGAACTACTTGCTAGTATGAGGTTCAAGTGTTTTTACAGTTTTAAAGGAGCAAGAAGCCGAAGCTCTTGATTGACCTTTTGGAGATGGTTGATACCTTCGGATGATAATGAGCTACTAGCTTATGCTAAGGTCCGTGTGCTTTCTATGGTTTTAGAGGGCCAAAAGACTTTGAGTGTAGGTCTGCATACCAAAATACCAAGGGTGAGGTCGAGGCCAAGAGGTCAAGGTTGAGGTTTGTGTGACCAAGAGACTAAGAATGAAGTCTAGTGAGGACACTGAGAGGGTAGAACCTATAGTGTTTGGCCAATAAGGGTAGAATACATGTCCCGTTTTTGGTGACGTCATGAGAGAGGATAGCTTTTCTATGTAGTTAGCTTTGTTGTTGGTCCTTCAAAGAGGAGGGATGCTGGATGGATAGGTTCCTCATAGGATGGTCTATCTGTGGCAATGTAGTTTGGTGACTGCTTGTGGCTAGTGTTGGTTACTTGGTGTTGAGTAACACGACACACTGTTGATTGGTTTTGTGTTTGGTTTGGTGGTTGTTGTAGGTGTATTATTTGTGATAGAGAGCATTTAGACAGCATTGGCTGTTTGTTCTGCACAAAGAGTGAGTGGGTTCAGACTACGTGGTTTTGAGTACTTTTTGTTGTTTTGAGTTTTCAGCAGTTTTGGTGTTTGAGTTGTGGATGCATGCTCCTATGAGAAGATGCATTATGTTTTCTGTGCTACGATCATTGTAGCTTTGATATTGGAGAAGCACAATGGACTTGGTTTTGGACATGACTTGGCATAGAGTGGCTATCTCAAGTATGCTTTAGAGATTTGAAAAGATGCATATGGTTTTGGTTGAAAAAGAGAAAAATGATTTTAAAAGGCATGTTTTAAAGGAATGTTGCTTATTAGACAATGGTGGATTGCCTTGCTAAGGTTTTCTAGCATCTAGGTGGGATGCTTGAGTTTTGTGGTTTTGATGTGGCTTGAGCCTAATTTTCCCATTTGAGTTCTAGTTGTTGCCTTGTTGTGGTGTAGAAGCATCCACGTGAGATGCTTGGCTTTTCAATGTTGTTTTGTTGAGTTGGTTTTGGTGTGTGTTTAGGGTGGGTGTGTGCTGGATAACCTTTTTGAGTGGTCATTCATGTGTACTTTGTTGGTTCTTTTCACAGGTGCCGATTCGAAGTAGGATTTCTTGTCAGTGCACATAGAGAGGAGTCACTCTGCCACACATTAAGGATCTTAGTGTAACATCTCGAACCTTAACCTTCCTACTTAATCATGATTAATAATAATTGATTAGTGATTAAGTTATTTTTAGTGAAGGTTACTGGCTTTGGTGTGTGATGACCCGTGGGTGTGTGAGGCTAGAGATGGAATAATGTTGGATGCCACAATGCCGTCAAGACCCCAATTCGTAACTTATTTCATGAATTTAGATATCTAAAATATTTCCACTTTCTCTGAGGGTGTTTGTGCAAAATTTACGTGAAAATTCATTAACTAATGAGCTACATAGGAGGAGGATGGCAATAGGGGCATGGATTGCATGCATGAGTTGAAAAACAAAAGGAAGCCAGAAGAAGAGAAAGAAAGAGAAGAAGGAGGAATGAGAGGCACAAGAGAAGAGGAAGAGAGGGGGAAGATGGTTATTTGTCATCCGTGCTTGCCGTCGTCATCGCCAATGCATATCGGACCTTGCCGCCACCCTGTGGGGAAAGAGGAGATGGAGAATCCAAGCAAATAGAGAGGAGAAAGAAGAGGAAGAAGAGTCAATGCAAAAGAGAAGGGGAAACAAAGAGAAAGGTATACACCTTTAGGCTTCCTTTGTTTCCAAATGAGAATCTTAGATGCATGTTAGTGTTTGGATGATTATGGTAAGATTTTATGAGCATATGTTGGTTTTAAATGGAAGTGGGTGGCTGGCAAGTGAATAGTGCCTGTCTGGCTTTGAATCATGATTCTGGCAATTCATTCAATGAATCGTTGTGTTTCTTGTCCCAAATCATTTAGCTTGTCAAGATATACGGTTGGGTATGTGGCTTCCATGTCATGGAAGCTTGTGTGTGGTGCACCTCTTGTTTCTATCTAGGGACGAGTTTTGGGTGCCCTATTTTTAGTTTCAGATTTCGCTTGATTTAGCATGCCGATTTGGTTTGGTATGCCATTTTCTGGTGTTGCGTTGCCTTAAACCCCTGGTTTGGCTTACCGAAGAGGCTTGGTATACCGAATGGGTTCTAGGGTGTGGCCTGGTCCTTGCTTCGGTTGTTCGTTTTCCACCAGTGTGCCAGACCAAGGCTAAGCTTTCAGTTAACCACTTGGAAATGGTTTGTCGAACTAGGCCTTGAACTTGTTTTTGAGTATTCTTAGCGTTGATTAATACACACACACACACACACACACACACACACACATATATATCTATGAGGTGTAATTAAATCAGCACAATAATGATTAGGATAATCATTAGAACAGTTTTACGAATGGCTTAAATGAATTAGCAAGAAATATCTCAAGTGTGGGCAGATTAAAAGACAATATGACTTAAAAGTAATAAATCTTTTCCTTCAATGGTTTAGAATGGACAATTGAGATCATGATGTTGTTCCTAGGTCTAGAGTTTGGTTGGTCTTGTGTGTGGTGCACTAATAGATTATTTAATGGCACTATTTTAGGTGTTTTGACTCTAATCTAGTTATACTCCCTAAGGACATGAGCTAGTAGGCGTCTTGCACCTTGGCACTAGAACATTAGGCTCTGATTGAGGTTTGTGTTGGTGTCCAGTCTTGTAAGTCAAGCAAGACTTCGAGACTATTGCTTTGGTTTTGGTATGACTGTGTGGGCCTAATAGGAGAGCTATCAAGGCTTTATTTTGAGTTTTAACTGGTGGTTTTCAGTTTCATGTAGTTTTGGGAGCAGTGTTTTGTTGTATTTTTGGAAAGATATTTAATGATTTCAAAATGGATTTTAAAAAGGATTTGGGAATAAAAGAAATGAGCTTGCCTACAAAGGTTTAAATGATTTGCCGAGGAAAACCATTGAGTGATTTGGAAATTGGTGTTTCAAAAGATTTAAAGGTGTATCCTTCAGTTGGTAGTTTTCCTATGATGTTTCTATGGTGTTTTGAGACGATTTTGGAAATGGTTGAAAGATGATTTCCAAAAGAATGGGGAAAAAACTTGCATAGGTTTTGAAAGGCTTTCTAGAGTTTTCTATTTGCTGAGGCCAAGAGATTGACAGGGTGTATTGCCAAGACCAGAGGGTGCGACAACATCCTTAAGTAGTCGAGCATGTTGCCTAAGATAAGGCTAGAGACCAAGAGGTTGAGGTAAGTGTTTGTCGGATTCTGGAGGTATGAGACTCCTAAATTGTTGTTCACGAGGCCAAGCCTGAGGTTCACGGTTTGAGAGCCAACTGGACTTGGAGGTATGATACTCCACTTGTTCTGGATACTTAAGACCAAGAGTATTGACTGTACATAGAGGTATAGTGGCAGTGGACCCAGGGGGTATGTGACCTTTGTGTGGCTTGACGTGATATCCTAGTTAGTACCGGTACCATGATTGTTAGGTGCCAACTAAGGCCATGGGTGAGGAGCATCTAGTTATTCAGGTACTTAGATTGAGCTAGGATGCCTAGAGAGGTGTATCCTGTAAGGAGGTCCCATGAGAGGACTGCTTTCCCGAGGAGGGTTAGTACAGTGAGGGTTCTACAGAGAGATTGGATATCGTGATGGGCAAACTCCTTCATGAGTTGGTTTGTCTGTGGTAGTGCAGACATCATTGGCTCCACTTCAATGGACTACTTGTGGCTAGGTGTTGGTTGCTTTGCGTCGGACAACACTACACACCAAAGGCCAGGAGCCGGGACAAGTAGGCTGCGACTATCTGTGGCAATGCAGTGGTTTCGAGGACTATCTCCAACAACTGCTTGTAGTCAGTGTTTGTTAAGACTTTGTGGTTGTTGCCCGTGAGTGGCGGTGTTTTGTTTCCATCTATGAGTGGCATTGAGCTAGTTGAGCCCGTGAGGGGCATTGAGCTGTTGCTCCTATGAGTGGCATTGAGTTGTTTTGAGCCGTGAGGGGTAATGTGTTGTTTCCGCATATAGGTGTGTCACGCCCCACATTTTCCATAATAATTTAAAATAATTAAATTACAGGAAAATTAAAGCCAAATAGTAAATATCTAGCTACCAAGAATCTGTGTGTGCGGCTAGGAGACTCCAAACTATATGCATTACGCTAACCCTCTACATGCCTGGACTTGCAACCAAAAACACGAGGAAAAACGTATAAGTGACAAAAGTCACCTAGTACGCACCCCAAGGAAAACTACGGAAAACAAAACTATAATCAATTTTCCTTTTAAATTCATTTCGCAAACCATTTTCTCAAAACCTCATAAACCAGGCCCACACCGGTCAAAACCACAACTGGGGCTTTACTAGCCCAAAACCACAGGCAAAGGCCCTCAATGGCCAAAACCACACATAGTGAGTCGAGAAGCCTGGTGCCAGGCAACCTAACTTTGGCTACACGTAGTCCACTGAGGAGGTACCACAGCGTTCTGCACTACCACGGTGACGGCCACCCTGTGTAGGAGCCTTCACTATCCCGTGATTCTCCCTCTCTAGAGAACCCTCAAAAACTAACCCCTCCCTGGGAAGGTTGTCTTGTCTCTCAAGACGCTACTAGTTACGGGGCATGTGTCCCACCCACACTGGCCACCACAGGGTATGCCTCCACACACGACGTCCTCCACATACGGTGCTCAGGAGGGAGTATCATACCTCCACACCTGACGACACCTAAGCCACAGTGCTCACAGCGACAGCAGGAGTATCATACATCTTCGTTATGCCACATGACACCTCAACCCACGAACCACAACCCTAGCCTTGAGACGACAGTCATACCTCTAGGACCCGACGCCCCTCAATCTCAGGTATCCCAGACCCCGACCTCAACCACGGAGTTGCGTCCAACCACTCGAGAATGTCGTCACATTCCCTGGTCCTAACGACACGGTCCCACACTGTCTCGGCCCACACACAGAAAACTAGGAAAACATTTTCCAAAACAAGCCAACTATTTCCTTGAAATCTATTTTCCAATATCATTTTCATATCTTTGAAAATTTTTCTAAAACCTCGACAAGACGGTGCATCAGGGGTCGCAGGAGACCACCATTGACGACCCACAATCCCTCTTACAGGGACAAAACAAACCAATCCAGAAAATCCTCAGAAATCAGATTTTTATAAACTTATTTGGGCCCTGATTCGGCATGCCAGAAAACAGGTTCGGTATGCCAAAATCCACTAATTCGACATGCCGTTCTGGCTCTAGTATGCCGAAATCCACTGGATCAGTCTATCGGAATGATTTGGTATGCTGAATCGACTAGATGACCAAACTAACAGAACAACGGTATACCAAACGAAGTCGGTATACCAAAATTCACTAATTCGGTATGTCGTTTTCACTTCGGTATGCCGAATTCTGCGATCCCAGAAAACGGTCCAAAACCCTACAGTCTGAAATCGTCCCAATTGGAAACTCTGATTAGACCCCCTAAACAAGCATCAAAAATCTTGTATAAAACATAACATGTAGACCCTTGAGCCTACTCCAAATCCCAACAAACAAAACTAAAATCCATTCACCGTGCATCAAGATATAAAATCACAAAGGTAGAAGGGTCAAAACGACCCAAAACACAACCACAGCCATAAACATCCATAAATGCCACAATAAATTCTCAAAAATACTAAACCATTAAATTTAGCCTAGATTTCATGCATCATAGGAATTTCTACCATTTTACATGATTTCTACTAATTAAATTCGGGATACGTACCTGAAATGACCTCCCACAAACTTCAGCCAACTCCGACGAACTCCGGCGACCACGCATGCCTGCAGCCACCCGATGGCCTCAGGGATGCTCCACGCGCGACACGAGCCCTCCGCTGTGCTCCCTCTCTCTCTCTCTCTCTCTTCGTTGGCACACGAGAAGAAGAAATAAAGGATGTTGGTGGAAGGAGAAAAAGAGGGGAAAGAGGAAGGAGGAGTGGGGAGGAAGGAAAGGAAGGGAAAGGAAGGTGGGGAGGGGAAAGTGCGTGCATCGAGGAGGAGGGGGAAAAGAAGAAGCAAGAAGGGGAGGACGGCAATGAGCGGTGGAAGAGTGCAGTGTGGCTTATAAAGCCTGTGCACGCAGTAGCTGGGAACATGCTCACTTGCACATCTCAGCCACCGACACACTACAAAAGCACACTGGCTACTCCGCCCAACCACCAGCCACAACCAACTGCCCACGAGCATGGGCCCCACATGAACCCCACACCTGGGCCCCACATGAACCCCACACCCAGGCCCCACATGTACAGTGCCACAATGCATAGTGCCAACCACGTACAAGAACACGCAAATAGAAGCCAGCCTATGAAGCCTAAGCACAAAACCACACAACGGGCCTCGAAACAGTAACATCTGTCTAGGAGTAAAATTCATAAAATGTAAATAATTACAAAATGAATTTTACGGGTGTTACAAGGTGGCATTGTAGTTTCAGGTTTAGGGAGTTGTGCTAGTTTGAGATATGATTTATTTGTCCTAATTGAGTAGAGGCTCGGTGATAGTGTGGCACTCTCTTGTGGTTGTGGATTTTACTTGACAAAAGTGGCCATTTCATGTATGCATAAAGTTATGAAAATATGCATATGGTTTGAAAGAAAAGAAAAAAAATGGTTTTGCAAGACATGAGTGTGATTTTGAAAAGAAAAGAAATAATGGTTTTCAAAGCATGATTTCAAAGGATTTGTTGCTTGTGGGGCCCAAAGAGTATTGCTCCATGGTTATGTGTGTGGCATCTAGGAGAGATGCCAAAGTAGCATGTGTTGTAGTAGAGTGTGTGTCGGGTGACCTTTTAATGGTCACTCATGTGTGTTTGTTTAATGTTTTTTGTAAGTGCAAAATAGGATTTAGGAGTTCACTAGTGCACACGAAGCTGGAGTTAATCGACCATACATCAAGGGATCCTGGTGAGTGTTTAGTAGTTTAATTTTAATTTAGTTAATAGTGTTTCAATTTATATCGTTTATTGTTGGATTTAGTTTAAGATTATTGTAACTAATTAAATGAAAAAAAATGTAGCTAGAGAGTAGGGTAACAACTTGGGGTGGGTCATTACACAAGGATAGGTAATTTAATTTATTTATGTTAGTTATAGCATTTTAATTTATGCCTTCAAAATTTAGTTTCCTGAAGTGATATTTGTTGATAAAAAAAAAGAGAAAACAATGATTGTTAGGTGTTGTAGTAGCTGGGGTCGTTATAAGTGGTATTGAAGTATTAAGTTCACTAAGAACACTAACTTGGGATGTTTGGTTAGATGACTCCATAGATTTACAAATCATGCACACCTACACCTTAATTCTTATTATTTTTCTTGCTTGGCGGTGTTGAGAAGAGTCTTCAGCTCCAGCACCAGTATCAGCGAGGATGATGTATGGAGTACCACAGGGAACCTAGGGAGTGACAGTTAACATACTTGTTGGAGGTAGACGTCGACTTCTTATTAGAAGGCTTTCCGGTGATTTGGACTTCAAGATCACCAGCCTGTTGGAGTTGCTTTGAGAGAGTAATTGGAGGCAGAGTGTGAAGCTACGTTCGCATGTATGGAGTTATTCGCGTGAGCTCTTCGACTCCATGGAGCAAGGTGTTTAGTGTTGTCAACTAGTCTTTTGTGGATTAGGACTCAGTGCCCGTGAGAGTGATGGTAGTTGTTTTTTGGGTAGGACTCAGTGCTGAGATGTTGGGTACGAGACCACTCCAAGATCATGGGTAGGGAATTTAATTTATTTATGTTGGTTATAACATTTTGATTTATGCATTTGGATTTAATTTTCTGTAGTGATATTTGTTGATTAAAAAAAGAGAAAAGAATGATTGTTGGGTGTTGTTGCAACTGTGGTTATTACAGTAGTTCATTCCCAAAAGATTGGAAACGAAAGAGATTAATGAAGTAGCAAAATCATCTATTTTACAAGTTAGGAAGAACTAAGTGCCTATGGTTGGGTCTTACATCAAGACTTTTGTTAGCCAAGGGGGTTATGTACCTTCTTAGCTTCTCTCTCATTCACACATTCCCCTTTTTTTTGCTTCTTTTCAGTTTGTTTCAGGTTTAGTGTTGGCATCTTGCCTTCACATTTCTAGTCCTTTTTTTGTGGCTTCTGGATTTGCATTAATAAAACATTGGTGGTATTTCACAGTTTAGCTCAAAAAAATTAAAATCTTTTGTATCAAACTTGTGTTTGTAAATGTTTGGCACTTATGTATATGTCAATTTACATGATTTGAATTGGATGCATTTATATTTGAGACAAATTATGTAATGCCAAAAAAATATTATGTAATACAAATAATTTTCAATTAACGTATGTTATTGCAACTACTTGACATAATTACCTAGTTCACTATCACTATAATATGTTATTACTGATGCAACAAATTTAAAAAATGTTAGTGAATAGTTAATATACTAATAGAGCATGTAGTTAGCCGTCGTTATAGTATATATGTACTAACATGAGAAATTGAAAGGTATCAGTAAATAAATAATATATTGATAGTTTGTATAGTTAATCATCACTATAACATATAATTAGTGATATTAGACATAAAAGTGTATCAGTAAATTTTAACCTTTAGAGACATTTATATCTCTTTATCCGTCGGTAAAGCTACTTTTTTGAGATAGTTATAATAGTGACTGTTGGTAAATCAAATACACATAGCGACAAAAAACATCATCACAATAAACTACTTTTATTGACAGTCACAAAAAAGCATCATAATACCATTTAGTAACGAGACTTTAGCCGATGGTTAGTCAATTGTCAGGTGGTAGTCACTATGTCTATATTGACGGTTTTATGCACTTTTATCGACAATCAGGGCCATTAGTAAAAGACTGTTTTTTTATAGTAGCACTCTAGCTTAGTACTTGCCAAAAAAGCTGATCAAGGTCATAAAAGCTCAAAGAGTGATTTTGGGGTATTAAATATGGTCAACACGCTATCAACAAATGGAAACTTGATTCATCCAAAAAAGAAGGTCAAGTCGATCTAAAAAAGGAAAGTTGACAAAGTAAGGGAGTAATGAAAAGCCACCATTAGACATAATAAATGGTGCATTTTAAATGGTGCGTTTAATGTTGGACGCTAAGGTGGGTTGCGTCTAATGGCAAAGACAATAAAATGTGCACAAAAAAGACAATAACACAGTGAGAGAGTGCCTCAAGATTAAGGATGGATGAAATGATGGAAGTTCACTCTAAAAGAATTTAAGGGAATGCCCAAAATATATTATCTACAATAGCTCTCATTCCATTCCAGTTAGGCCTTCTTTTTTGCCTAAGTCTTTAAGAGATTGAAGATAGGTTGCCATTTTCCTACCAAACATGACATGAAGCGACAGAGGGCTACTATTCCCCTTGTTAGATGTAGGACTTCTTTCATTGACTGTGGGGGTTGCATCTCAAGGATAGCTTGAATCTTATCTGGGATTGCCTCAATTCTTCGATGGGTGATCATGAATTTGAGAAACTTGCTTGCTCGAACATCAAAGATGCATTTCTTGGGATTTAGTTTTACCCCAAACTTCCTTAGTGAGATCAGCCACGTGCTCTTGGAGGCTACGAAAGTTCTTTGGTGTGATATCCAATGCTTGCTTGGATGCTTGTCCTTGTGAATGGGTTTGAATAGGCATCTAGCTCGGAGTCTCCATTAGACAGTGCCACTAATTTTACTGTAACATCTGTGCTTGATTTTCCACTTAATGTAAAATCATGGAATTTGTTGTATTATTTGAATATAGGTTATTAATGGATTATCAGATGTTGTGTTTGTTGTTGGGATCTCTCCTAGTGTATTTGTATTCTTGGTTTCTCTGACTGTGTGTCTTCTCTAGCTCATGTGGGTCTGTATGTGCACCTTGGGACTCGTGCTTGAGGGTGAAATCCACTTGAGACTTGGTTTTGGTTTGCATTTGGGTTTTGGGTCAAGGATCCAAACCCCTCACTCATGAGCTCCCATCTTTCACCACTTGTGAGCCCTAGAAGGGAGGCCTGTGTGCTCCATCCCATCCTTGGTAGTGAGGCAAACAGTGATGGTAGGTGGCAATTCGAGAGGCTACAGGCGTGGTGATGAAGATTTAAGGAGGCTCAACGTGAGGAGGAGGAAGGCCATGACCCGAGGAAGAGAGGTGGAACCAGAGGTGAATCGAGTGAGGGAGAGGAGATGAACCTTGAGCTCGAGGAGGGGAGGTCGTGCTTGCCACCACCAAAGGAGGAACCACGTCGGTGGTAAACAGGGCTCACCAGAGTAAGGTACGCGTTCCCCTCTATTCTTCGTTCCTTTATTAGGGCTTAATGGGTTCATGTGATAAATCATGCATAAATGATGAAAAAATCATGTTTAAATAAGAGAAATGAGATGAACGACATATTTATGATGAGATCCTGAAATTTTATGTTGATTTCATGGGGTTTTGTTTATAAATTCGAGTGCATGCTACAGTAACTTCATATGAGCTTTATGTATTTGTGATTTTCTATAGAACAACATGCTTAATGGTTTTGTGAATGGATTGAGAGGTTTTGAAGTAGATTTGGAGGTCTACATTCTGTGTTTTATTTGTGATTTATGTGGTAGATTAGATGGGTCTGCCCCGCAATCCTATTTTAGGGAGAAGAGATGGCATAGGCTGGGAGAGGTTTTCTACAATCGCAGAAAATAGTATGCCGAACTGGGTTTAGTATGCCGAAATGCCCTAGTTAGGGTCCCCTGAGCCATTGATTCGAACGACACAAGGTTTTCGATCGACCGAATCAGGAAATTTCGGACAATCGGCTAAGTTCGGTTGACCGTTCTGGTAGGAGAACTGTTATACTGATAGAGATTCGAGTGATCGAAAAGTTTCGATCGACCGAATCAGGGATTTTCAGTCAACTAGGATCTTATTCGGTATGTCGAATCAGGACCCAAACCCATATTGATTAATATCTTGTAAAATGCTAATAAAATGGGATAAACGCATGATAAATGTATTAAATGCATAGAAATTATTTATGAGATGTTTCATGTGAACATATTGTTTTAATGGTGTTTTCCATAAATTGTTAAACATGGAATATGTGGAAATGAATGTAAACCCATGAAAGGAGTGTACATGGTATTGTGAACCATGGAATGAATGGGAATGTGAATGAATGATTTTGAGAACCATAGGTGATAAATGTGAATAATGATGCGTGACATTTATAAATGATTTCTATGAATGGAAACTGGTTTTTGCAAAGTGATTTGAAATGAAAACTGCATATGGTTTTCAAAGAGATTCTTGAGATTTGTAGGAGTCACATTTAGGCCAGGACTTGCTGGCAGGGGTAGTGAGACCTCTAGAAATGTTGGAGATGTGTCCTTGGTCGTGGTTGTCGAATTGCGATCCAGGGTAAGAGCATCAAGACTATTATGATACTGTAGGACCTAGAGTACAGTAGACCTAGACTACCCTTATTGCTGGTGCTGGTTAGGTCTAAAGTTAGAGTCCCCAAGTGCTCGGGCACTAGGACATCGTGAGGACGCACTCCGTGCTTGTACTAATGAGAGTATGCTTTTGAGACTGCGGTTGGGGCGGTTGAACTCCTGCGTGAGGTGGTTCACCACAAAACTATAGTGTGGTCAGGAATGGAGGCTCGACAACTACTTGTGGCCAGGTCGGTCGCCTGTGGCTAGAGTGATACGACCAGTTTTTGAGATATGAATTGAGATTGTGATTTGAGTTAGTTTCCAACCTTGATGATTGTGATTTGAGAATGAACTGTATTTTGAGTTGGGATTTTTTTAAATGAGAAATCACCTTCTGCTTATATAGATTATTTGCAAGTGAGCATGAGATTTTAAAGGAAACGAAAAGAAAGTTTTGAAATGACATGTCTTCTACTGATTTTATCGAATTCCATGTGTTGGCTTTTCAATGTTTGTGGGTTCTTAAGGTTTCCTAACCATGTAAAGTTTTTGTCGGTTTTGTCATTGTTTTTGGGACGCGTACGTGGGTGACATTCCCATCACTCACGCATGGTTTTCATTTTTTTGCCTTGTCTCAAGTGCTTAGGAGGAGGTGTAGTCTCGTTTAGTGCATTGCTTCAAAGCTACTTTAGCCGTACGCAAGCTTGAGTGCTTGGTTTTACTTATTTAATTTTGTTAAATTAGATTTAATTATTTGCTTTGGGTAGTGTCTATACTGTTGTGTAGCACAAAGGGCATTGCACTTACTCCTTCAAAGTAGCTAAGCTGGCACACTTGTTAGCTGGTAGACTCGCTCATGGAGGTGGTCGATATGCTACATCCTGGTTGATGATTCACATGATTAGAGGTTAGTGAGGTCAATGTTGATAGGACTAATATGAGCTTGAGGAAAAGGGGGAGAGAAAGTACTGAAGGGGGCATTGCTTAGTCTATTAAGACCCCTCTAATGCCTAAGTTGATGTTGGTAGGGTGAGACCAGGGTGTTGGCGTCAAGATGAGTTAATGTCTACCTAGGTTGGTGTGTGGTGGGTTATTTATAGTTTTTTAATGATAGGTGAGCTTCATGGGCCGAACTCAATTTTATGGGCTCGAAGTAGGTCCACAAAAGCATGTTGATTGGTGAGGATGTTGAGTAAGAGTCAATGCAGTCGGCTTGGGGTAGGCCCATGGTGACTTGGTTGGGCATGACTAAAGGTTCGTATCAGTCTACAACATACATTAAATTCAAAAAATTTGGAGACATTGCTGATTGAAGTATTCAATTTCGACAGCTAAAATTTACTATCATCTACAGGACTAGACCTTAAGATGAATGAATTTTTCGAACCTGATAGCAACCAATCTCAAGATTACAAATTATAAGGATTGTAATATTCTTTCTTCATTGATATTTTTACTATAGTTTCAAATTCTATCAATGATTGATTCAATTTACCAAAACAAATTTCTATTGGTTTTTCTCAAGAATGGATCAACCAAATTCTAATGACTAAATCAAACCTACTAGTTTTTTGTATGTTTTTGTGGATCTCTATTGAAGTAAATTTAGCTTAAATTGCTAGCACTCCCTCCAATCAAATTACTAAGAAGGCGTGTTTTCCGAAAATAATATTTTTTGTAATTTTGCTTCACTATAGTCTATTACCACCAACATGTTGTTGTCATGTATCATGACTTAGGGGTGAAAATGGATATGAGATATCTATTTTGTATTAATAATCCTGTTTGTTTTTAGAGAGGATACAAATCATCTGTATTCATTTGGAGCAGATACAGACACAAATACAAAAATCATTTTGTAGATCTCTATGATATCTGTATTTGTATCTGTTATCCTTATTAAATCTACATTACAAAGTTATATTTTTCGATTTGATTGTTAATGTATATTTTAATGACATTTATCATAATCCAGTGATTCTCATATGATTAGTTATGTGAATTATATGCAGTTCCATATGAAGTCGTGGACATAAAATATTCTAGATATTTTATAATATCTATTTTTTATCTATACATTCTTCAAATATTTGTATCGTATCCATATTTGTAATCATTTTTTAAGATATGGATATGCCATTTTTGTATCCCAGTTATAACCATATCTCTTTTCGTACTTTGAAAATACATATGAATGTAGTAACATCCATATTCATGCAGTATCCTATGTGTTTGCATCCTTAGGGTTCGTTTGATAGAACTTCAGCTTTTTAATCCAAGTGTAGAAGCTAACTTCTGACTAAAAGCTGTTATAACCTAACTTCTGGAAATATAAAGGAATTACTGTTTCAAAAGCTACATACTTCTAAGAAGTTAGTAGTGTTTGGTAGAACTATTGGACAATTATAGTTTCTAAAGAGAAGTTAGATGATCAAAAGTTATCCAAAAGTTCTACCAAACGTATCCTTAGATACAAGTAAGTGGAACCAATTGTGTCGAGTCCTTTTTTTTTTTTTTGTTAAAAAACCATTAAAATTATTTTCACTTGCAACCACCACGCAAACCTTACTAGATTTATCAGAAAGAAAGGCAAATCGATTCAAGAGTTCACAGTAAAGCCTCAGTAACATGTTTTAATATTATCAAGAAACCCTTGACAAACGTCAGCTTATGGTTTTTCTTATAAAGGAAATACTTGAATGTTTGACCTTTCAAAAAAAAAACTTTAGCATGGAACCGAAGTCAAAAAAATTAAAAGGTGAAGTTCATTGCCAATATCCTATGGCGCTAATGAAAGGACAGGACTGAAAACGTTAATATTAATTATATTTCATTTTTGCAGGCATTTGAATCCAGATTTCGGTCAATTTTTTGACCTCCTAGTAGAAATTGATTTTGATAACATACAGAATTTGCCCGTTTATCTTTGGAGAAGTGATTCTAGTTATGGTAAATTGGCCTGTTTCAGCTTGTTCATCACACAACTTATCAACAGTTCAACACAATTATCTCATGCTAAACCAGAAACAATCGATGTTCCATTAGTACCAATAATTTAATCTCAAATGTACAAGATGAACCGAGTAGTAACAAAAAAATCGCTATGCTAAACGCTTTATTTTCGAAAGAATGGAAGTAGGCTGATCCAGGGAATGCCATCCTTTTCCATGAATGGCTGAGCATTGGCCAATTCCCTGTTTCATACATTGCTATCCAGAACGCCTTGCAGAAAATTCAGTCCCTCCAAAGATATACTTCGCCGAACACGAGATTTGGGAACCTCGATACGAGGTGGTGGATCAGGGGAAAAACAGACTACTACTACAGTTAAATTATCGGTAGTATGCCGTTTCAGTGCCTCCCTGACTAGCTCTCTTGAGCACTTCTCCGGATCGTTGTGGACCATCAGCTCTTTTCTGGCTATTGTTACTGCACACTGGCTGCTCATTACATCCCAAAGTCCGTCACAGCCAAGTATCAAGAATTCATCTTCCTCTGTAAGGGTTGTCTCCTGCAACTCTGGCTCCGCACTCAAGGGGCAGGCAGAGCCCTTCACGCCCTTCATGTGCCAATCACCTAGAGCCCTTGCCACTGATAGCTGACCATTCAGATAGCCATCGTAGATTACACCACCTAGCTTTTCAATTCTGAGTTTCTCACTGATGCAGTCAGGTTTGTGGTCTCTGGATAGTTCAATTGCTCTGCCTCGCTTGCCAAGCACTGCTCGGCAATCACCAGCATTGGCAACATGCATTTTCCTGCACAACAAGATAGGTGATGGCATTCACAATAGTCTTTGAAATCCTTCTTTTTCCCTGTTTTTCTAGGCTGAAAATTTTACCACAAGGGATACCAGACATCGTGTGGCAGAAGAGTTCATGGTTCAGGTATATGATATACACATTTAGGGCCTATATCTCAGTGTCTTTCTTAGATACGTGCAACTGTTTGTTTCAGTCTATTAAACCAAAGTTCCCATTTAGGTAATCCATGGGAAGTATATATATGGATGAACGGCCTATAAAAATGGGTAGCTACTTCTGTTACTTGCATTGACCTACAGAAATTATCCTATTTCTATGGGTATGAAGGTGCCAGACGGGCTTCTGATATGTCAACTAATATCCATTTGATTCCATCTATCTCTTCTGATCTGTTTACTTTATGGGCATTATCATCAATGCATGAATAGAAGTAAGACTGTGCCTATATATTCCTAGAAAGATCCCAGTGCCAATGGGAGTTTTGATAGTGCCACTTGTTATAAATTTTAGGCATCAATTAGACAATTCTGACCTTCCAAAAATAAGTGCAGTCAATGCAGTGGTGCCAGAAGATTTATCAACAGAATGTGAATCAGCAAAGGCATGATCAGCCCTCAGAAATGCATTCTTTATGGCCTTTCCCACACAAACTGGGAAATGTTGATCGTCCATTATGAACTGGAGAATGTTATTTTGGACAAAGGATGCTGCATCTATTCCACCATGGCCATCAAATACCTGCCAAAAGAAGGATGAAGCTATAATCAGTCACTTGTAACCCGTCTTCTAATATGAGCAGTGTAAATGAGTCAGTGACCTGAGTAGCAGACCTCACTGACAGTAATGTTCGTCTATATGTCAAAGAATCTACTGGAGGTATTAACGACAAGAAAAAACATTTATATATTTAAAATAAGACGATGGTAAGAAATGCCAGCATCTTGGCATTCAAATTAGATTTGGTGGTTCCTTGCTAAAACAATTAAGGCTCTCATTTACTACACCATCCATGTTCGCTCACCCCATAAAAGGCTCCTGGGGATGAAAAATTTGCAGCTGACCCGAGATGATTGAATAGATTGTCAACACGTATATGTTCATCTTCCATGTTCTGCTTTGGTCCAATCTCCGAACAGCTTCCTGAACGGAAAACAGGCAAAAAAGCACACTTACCTTCCAAGGGAGATTTCAAACTGATGCCTCCAAGCTCTAATTCCTACAATGACAAAGAGGTATGTAATGTGACTAATTTCATAGAATGTACAATATCAGGTTTGCCAAGTGGATTGATTCAGTGAATCACCAGTTCAGGAGATGCCACCAAGCGAGCACTGCTTATGCAGTGGCGCATGATCGTGATTTGTCTAGGTGGTTTTGAAGCCTTCATCTGATTCTTGCTTTCTGGAAAATCAATATTCTCGCTGTCTGAGGAAGATTCATTGTCCTTGTTGTTCACATGCCCACTTTCTAGAACAGTGAAAGAATGTGCCCTTGTTGCCATGTTCTCTTGTTAATACAGTAATACTCAACCAAAGCCTTCTAATGATGGAAAAGTCATGCCTTATGTGTTGGATTTCTGCTAAAGAACTTTAAAAACCCTCCTCATATATGTCATTTTCAAAAATCATATATTCCACATGAGAAGCAAACAACTAGCCCTTGCCAAGGAATTTTCACAATAACCTGAACAACATATGAAACCTTCAAAAATCCACCATAAAACATGATACATTTTTAAACAAATCATCAGATAAGCTACATTTTCCCATTGAATTCCTTGGAATTCCCACATTATCAAAACAGAAAAAAACAGTAGAAAGATTAAAACAAACAAACATGTTACTCTCTCCAATTCCCTTCAAATCATCCAAATAGCATCTATATGTCATGGACAAGATTAAGAGCTCATTGTTATTTTCACAAGAATCAAGCTCAGATCCATTTCAATCTACAACATCCTCGAAATGGGAAACATACCCACACATCTATCACAAAAAAGGAGAGCATCAAGCATGATGCATGAGGACCTTAAAGCTGGTTCCTTTTTATCTCTTAGAACATACCCAATACAGATCCTTCCCAAAACGATAAGCTGGCATTGCACGGATCCACAACCAAACTCCTACCCTTCAACAAAACACGAAAGGCTAAAAGAAAAGAAAAAATACAACCCAAAAGAAGGAAATTACCAATAAGCATCAAACAACTTCCACAGATCCAATACTGAAAATGAGATCTACTAGCAACAACAAGACTCCAACCCAATCCAATCCAAACCGCCAAAGAAGGAAAGAATTGACATATTCTATCACAACATCAACAAATAAAAAGGCAAGCAAGCAGGCCAACAACTAATAATGCAAGAAATTGGATGATTTCCACATTACCTGCGTGTGTGAATCTTCCTCACCCTTCGGTTTTTTTCTTCCTCCTATGTTTTCTATCGTCAGGAAAGAGAAAGAAACGAAGGATCCCACAGCAACGTTCGATTGAGAATTCCAACAATGAGGAGAAGAACATACTCGGGTCTTGGAGACCGGTGATAGGAGGTGTTCCGGTCACCACCGAGTCGTGTCCTAGGGATTGACCACTGGTGCTCTGCCGACGTGTCGGTCCCGGGAACAGTGGCCGGCCGCACTTTCTTCGTGCTGAATTGACCTCACTGGTCCTCGTGGTTGGTAAGCTTGCGTGAGATGGAGGGGTGGGATCGTCTGGCTGTGGAAGATCTGATGGATGGATCTTGGCCGTCCGCATATCTCAGCACACGTGTGTGTTGGTTCCGATCCAACGAGGTCGGCCAGAGGAACGTATTACTATTATTACCCGTGGAGAGGGCCCTGACCAGCAGGCGCGTATTAAGAAAGGCTGGTCGTAATATACAAAGCAACCAAGAGTAATGATACAGACCAACAGGCGTCCCAAAAGGACAACCAACAAACTGCAGCATGATGCAGCAAACAAAAGAAGGCCCAGACGCTGCAACAAACGAAGGACCCTGCATTAGGCAAAAAGAAGTGGCTGGACAAGCACATCAACAGCAAACACAACTGTCCGCAGTGGAACCATGAAAGCCTGGACAAAAGCAAACACAAACAACGAACTGTACACAGACGCTTCGCGGCCATTCAACAAAAAAAACAAAAGACACGCTGTGGAACCACAAAACGGCAGTAATCTCCTCATTGGGCGCAGGAGCTGTAGAAGGGGGAGCCTGAGGAGTAGTTCCAATGGAAACAGGCGTGACGCCGTGAAGGCAGGAGGGTGGGAGGCATCGGAGCATTGTCAACTGCTGCACCCTCGTGGAAGATTTTCAGCTTCTTGAGTTTGATTGATGCCATAGAATCTTCACTGGTGTTGTTCTCGTAGGTGCAGGCTATATTGGATTAAAATATAATAAAATGTGAGTCATTATAAAATCAATTAAAGTATTATAAACTTTTTTGTTATACGTCCAATAGCAAAAGTCCCATGAATCCAAATGAAATCAACAAGTGGAATGAGGAGAAAATTCGAGTAGAAGAGGAGTTGTCCAGCCGCATGCCTAGAAACGAATTGCCACCAAGGAGAAGAAATGGCAAGAGATCAATCAC
>JAMKQA010056828.1:0-23574 GCA_024699735.1 Posidonia australis | reverse complement strand
CCCCCCCCCCCCCCCCCCCCTCTTTGCTTGATCCCTTGTGCTTGATTTTGTTGAATGGTTCCTAAGTTTGGATTCTTATCTCTTTTCTCTACATGTCGATATGCTTGGTTGCGAGATTCGGATTTTGTAATGCTTTTTGGGACAATGACAAGTCTGATGTCTAGTATTATTCCTGGCTCACGGCAAGCTTGCATAGCCTAATCGTGTGGAATTTCCAGGGAGTTTTGCATGACCAAACTGAGTCCTTTGTCTCTAGGTTTTTTTCTTAGTATTGTGTGTTTATCATTTTTCTTAGCTCTATAACTTCCATTACTACGATTAGTGTGTTTACTTTGCCTTACTTTATTTTCATTGTGTGCTTTTATCTTTGCATTATCATGCTTAAGTGGAAAACATGAATGGCAATCAAATGCCTACATTGCCTCACATGTGAGTGTGAAAGCCAAGAAAGACTGATTCATCGGGTGTATGGGGTGCCTAACACCTTCCCCATGCGTATAGGTGTCCATACCCTTTCTTTGGCTTGTAGTGACTCATGTGTTGCATCAATTGGCACTAATTACTTAGTTTCTTTGTTACATCTTGGTTTGTTTTATCATTTAGTTTTTTCCTGATTTTCGTCGTCTTTTGATTTAAATAGAATAAGTGGTGACTCTCTTTCTTACTTATCCATCTTTTTGTGATGTTTTTCCTCTCCTCTAAATGGAACATCCTCCCTTAGATTAGCCTTTTCCCCCTATCGGTCCTCGCATGTTCATTCGGCGCATCAAGGGTCCCTTGCTGGCATGGTCACAGTAAACTGGCGACTCTGCTGAGGATGTTAGACTTTGGCTTTCCTTTTGGTTTTTCCTCGCCTATGTGGTTTTGTATATATTTGTTTGTTTGCTTATGTTTGCCTCATTTGATGTTCTGTCATGCCTTTTCCTTGGTGATTGTTTATTTTACACATATGCTATGTCACTTCACTTACACATGCCATGATATCATGCCTTTTGATTTGGTGTTTGTTTTCCCTTTCACATGCATGATTCACAACACCTGCACATGCCATGAGCATGCCTTTTGAATTGATAAATGATGTATGTGAGCTTGTTCATTTGTTTTCTTCCCATCTTGCATTAATCTAGAAAAATTAGAGACTTGCTTGCCTCCCCTTCCTTGTTAATCTAAAAAAAAGTACAAGTGGAAGAAAACATTTAGGCAAAACTAGAGACAAAATTATTCCATCTTCCCCACTTTTTCTGCTCAATAAAAATGCAAGTAAAAAAACATTAATCATATTTGCATGTTTGGAGCATATAGGTGCATGCATTCTCTCTCCCTTAAGTCCACCTACAGTTGTGAAGGACAGCCCCGATCTGTCATTCTATTGCTATTGGTGTAGGATGGGATGTTGGTTGGTCCCCTTGTCCATGGTCGTGTCAGTGTTAGCAGAGGATACATCTCATGCTTTTGTAGGGTTGAGGCTCCTAATGCACTACCTGCTTGTAGCCTGAGTTTTGGTCGAGATTAAAAGTGGGAACCTACATTCTACCTTTAGTTGAGGACCTGTGAACCCATGAGAGAGTCCAGAGTAGACCACCTCATAGGACACACTTAGTTGGTGAGAGAGAGTATATTAGACGCATCCATGTGCATGTGTGTCATTCATGCCACCATAATAAACTTTGCATTGTGTTCTTTGTTTCTTACATTGACCCCTCTCCTGGTGCAAAGTAGGTCAACATGCGAGTTCCCTAGTCGGAGCTCAAGACCCCTTTCGTTGACTTCCCCTCTGACTTAGTTTTCTCAGCCATCTTTTTGAGCTATCCGTTGCTTCCGACGATAACTCATCGTAGAGCTCGTATTCCTCCCTATTGTCGTAGCCCCATTCGCACTCGCTCTCAGTCCATGATAGCTCAGTGCCTTAGCGAGCCTATCCTCACTACTGTTTCGGAAGGGATACCGACTTAGGTCCCTCTTTCCCTCGTGACATCCATTATACCCTCCACTCCTCCCACGTACCAATTCCAGGAATCTGGGATCTCCTTGCCTACTAATTCTAGACCTTGGCTGACCTTGAGCGACCTGGATCCAGTCACCAAATTTGCCATAGTGACCGCTACATGGGCCTTAGAGATGTCAGTGTCTGTTTCGTCATTGGCTCCCTCACTTTTGCCACCTAGCCTACTGCGATAGCTTCTTTGGTAGGTTCTGTTGTTTCTAGATAGTCTAGCTTCTAACCCCCTTTGACTTCTATACCGCTTTCTCTCCCATCTCTCGGTACTACTACCGACATCTACCATGTAGGCACAAAATCTATTGGCTCTTGATTTGAACCTACAAGGCATGGCTTTCACAATGAACCCCACCTTGACTGCATCTACTCTCTATTGGGATTCTTAGGCTTCACTAGAAGGGGGTGAATAGTGAATTAAGGAAAATATATGTAATATTAAAGTTTATTTAGCAATTTCTAAGTTTTTAAGTAAATGACATGTAAGTTGAGGAATTTGGATACTAAACTAAAGCATACAAAGAAAGGGATAAGAGACAACGATATGCATAAGGAAATTTATAGTGGTTCAGCCTCTCCGGCTTAGTCCAGTCCTCAAGAAACCCTCGAGAATTTCACTAGTCTAATCTTGTTCTGGGCCAAGATCGTGCTGTACACTCTTGACGAATCTTCACCAAGCTCCGCAAAAACCGCGGCTTCCTTCTATCAATCCAGAGAAGAACTTTTACACTTATAATTTATAATTCTTTTTCTACAATCTCCCAAACTCAATTTGGCTAAGTGGATGGATGGAAATGGAGTTCTCTTGCCTTAGGAGTTTTTCTAACAAAGTAGGAGTGGAATGCTTAGAAATAATGTTGCTTGATAGTAAGGGTAGGAATTATTGGCGTCTTATAGGTGAAGAATGGGGGCCTATTTATAGGAAAACATAGGTATAATAATGTGTCTAACGTCTCTTTAACGTTCACTAACAGCTACTGATTCGGTATGCCGAAATCAAAACGGTCGACTAAAATCTGCACCTATAGGTATGCCGTTTTGGGTTTCTTTTCTGATTTTTCTAATCTACACTTATTTCGGTATACCAAGGAAATTCGGTATGTCAAAAATGCCCTTAGTCCTATAATGAATGTTTTTCAATGAATGGTTAGTTTTGGGGCTAAAGCAATTTTCCTATGACTTTATAGGGATATTTGAGAAATTATTACAAGTTCCTAAGAGAACATGAATAAATAAAAAAATATATAAAAAATAACTACAAATATAACTTTTCATTTTCTTCTTCTTTCATCATCTTGAGTTCTTCTTAGTGGTACATAGATTTATTTCTTCTTCAGATATTGTCCCTTTTATGCTTGAATCTTTTGAGTCCTTCAATGATCTTCTTTGCAAATATGAACTATGAAATATTCTCATAAAGTACATTAGTTTTTTGTTATCATTAAAATCAATATAAGGCTAATAAAGCCAACACTCTCCTTGTCCTTGAGGTCCCTCTGTAGCCCATTACTGCATTTCAGGCTACCTCCACTACACCACCACCTCGACCACCGCCCTACCTCCTTGCCACCCCAACGATGGGGGTGTTGACTCTGCCTGCTACACCAGCACCACCCACAACACAGCAATTTACTCCGTCACTTGGTGACCAGTCCCTCGATCTGGTAGGAGCACAACATCCTCATAGCCCACTGCCTGGGTCTGTAACAACACAGCAGCTGCTGCTCCCTTACACTGCACCTCATCCTACACTACATGGTACTTCCCCCTCTCTCCAACATTAGTTACCGATCCCCGCATTCATAACACAGCACCCTACACCATAGCACGAGTATGTTGCCTACCATGCTACACCATTAGGTGGCATGATGGTGGATATTGAGGAGCATCTAGGTGTGACCCAAATGGCATACGCGAGAACCGCCCCAACTGCACTGACTTTGCCAGCAGCAACCTCGGACGCTCTCCTGACAACAATGAGCAAACTTGAGAGAGCACTTCGATAAGTGTAGGGAGGTGACTGTCAGTCTTACAAGTTTCGGGACCTCTGCTACTGTCCAAAGGCAACTCTCCTGTTGAACTTCAAAGGTTTGGACTTTGAAAAGTACAATGGTAAAGGCAACCCGATCTCGCATTTGAGAGCGTACTACGGAGACCACATACAGCTTCAGGCTGATAAGAGGCTCTTGATTCATCTATTCTAGAAAAGTCTTACCGGTCCTGCCTTGAAGTGGTTCACTTCCTTGGACATGGCGTCGTTAAAGACTTGGAATGACCTCAACCAGGCATTCCTAGAGTAGTACTCCTTCAACCTTGACCTAGTCCCAAAGCACAAGGACTTGGTTGCCACTAAGCAAAAGCCCCATGATCCATTTATGGAGTATGTCGAGCACTGGCACGCTCTTGCTTCACAAGTCCATGATAGGCCCTCAAACGAGGAGTCTATCGAAATAGTCATCTGTGGAGCACAACTAGCCACCAGGGCTCTACTGAGCATCTAGCCAATCACCACCTTTTCATCCTTGATCCGAGCTGACACTCTCGTGGAATGTTTGCTTTGTAGCAGCAGCTTCCCCGCACTCACCATATTTGCCAAGCGACCACCTCCACCTGCCTTAATGTCAACACCAGTAGCAATAGCAACAACAACAATGGCACCAACAACTACTTCAAAAAGAGGAGGGATCCCCTAAGATCGCCATTGCATATATTAGATCCCCTACTATGCCTGTTAATGTAGTGTGCCCATCAACTCAACATCAAGTTGTCTATGTCCCAACATGTAGGACACCACACACCCTTAACATCACCATCGCCAAGCTAGTGTACCCTGTCGCACCGGTAAGGCAAGGACAATACCAAGGACAAAGACAACCTCGATGCCCAAAACGGGAGTATACCCCCTGATCAAGCCTCTCAACGTTGTTCTTCCCAAGTTACAATCACTCCTAAGGTTTCTAGAGATTCATCCACCACCGAACCCCCTTCCAGGGTGGTATAAAGAGAGTCTACTCTATAGCTTACATCATGCCACAGGACATTCGATGGACAACTGTTTCACTTTGTGGAATGCCATCCAAGACTTGATTGACCAAAAAGTCATTGTGATCAATACACAAGAGGTAGAGTCTACACTTGCACCATCATCAGCACCAGCACCTGCATGAGCACCACCCCAATCTAGTATTGTTAGCTAGCCTTTGCCTAAACATGCCAATTAAGGTGCTCCAGGGACTTCAGGGATTCAGTCCCCCTTTTCTGTCGGGTCTGACACATCAGTGATAGACCCCTCTGATCTCATTCAAGATTTGTCTACTCCTTTTCCCCACCACTTATATCACTCATTTCTCGAAGGCTCGAGGTTCGCAATAAACATGATCCATCTCACCACCAAGTTGGAGCATGTGGCAGTATATTCGACCATGTAATATTCTCCCACCACCCCAATCTGCTTGCTAGCCAAGCCAATACCAGAGTGTACCCAACACAACCACCATCAACAACCCCTATAGCAAGTTTATTGATAGCCCAGTTGGAGTTGGCCGCCCATGCATTCGTGGTTATTAATATGACCCAGGATAACCACTGCCCTATGACACTACGCCACAGAAATGTATGCGGAGGTCACGCAATTGGGCTAGGTGTGCAAGGCCCCAACTCCAACACTGAAGTCCAAATGGCTAACACCCATCCCTCCACAGCCAGAAAGCCATCTCCCTAAACCTATAACTAAGGAGGCCCCATCCAAATACACTACAACAACCACCAGCAAGCCCATAGCTGACATCATTGCTGAGCTGAAAAAGGTCAAAGAGGAAATTTCCATCTCGGACTTGATTCATACATCAACTAAGCACAAGGAGGCCTTCCATAGAATCTTTCAAGCCGCCCATGTATCCCCCTCCATTAAGCCAACAACCCTAGAAACCATGGTGGGAATGATCGCCACATCCTAGATCATTTCTTTCTCCATGCAGGAATTGCCTTCGACAAGACTAACCACAACTAGCCGTTGGTCATAACTACACAGTGTTAAAACTTCTGGATTGCCCCAACCCTAGTAGACAATGGTGTGAGCTTAGATGTCTGCCTCTTGTGCACAACAAGCAAGCTCGGATTCAAAGTGAAGAATGTCATGCCAGTGGTGAAGGGTATGTCGTCATTTGATAACATGCACCATGACACGCTGGGTCTCCTGGTCATCCCCCTTATCATTGGCTCGACTGAGTTCAACGTAGAGTTCAACGTTGTGGATCTCAAGCCTTCCTTCAATCTCCTACTTAGGCACTGTTGGCTGCACAAGCATCGGGTTATTCCTTAGACCCTCCATCGCATGATTAAGTTCAGTTGGAACGATAGCATCATTACCGTCATTGCCGAAAACTTCGAGAATGAAAGGGCCAATGTTGTATCTTTTGTTGCCTTGCAAACTGGCCAATTTGAATCTAAGCCCTTTGATGTGTTGTATCACATTAATCGGTTTGAGTTGATTAACTTCATCCCAAACTTTAAGCATGGTAGCTATCCACCTATTCGTAGCAACCCTTTCATGATGGTTGAGAATCTGTGCCACAGGTGGGGGTATGAGAAAGGGACAACTATTAGGCAGAATGGTTAGGGGATCGCCAAGCCAATTGCTGCTACAGAGCGAAGAGATCATGAATGCCTTGGATACGAGTAGTAGGACTTCAAACACTCATTGAAGGCGAAGGAGTTCTCCAATCCTTTGGATTTGTCTAACTTTGTCAATGTAGGAATTCTCAATCCTAACTGTAGTTCAGCAATGATAGATGCAGTACAATAGTAAGAAGCTTCATTAGATGTAGATGATTGGGTTTGTATAGAAAATTAATATTCAAAAGAAGACCCATCATATACAAAGAGCAGTGATTTAAGCAACAGTGGGCAGCACTACTCAGGTCAGTACTTTTAGCATTAACCCCTACCATCCTGACAGTAGTTATTACAACAGACACAACTTTATGCCTGAAAGTTTCAGCCACATACACAGTACAACCAGTCTCTCCTTCCGACGCCAGCATAGTTTCCGCATAGCCAATGCGGCCAGTAGCATAGTCTGCTAGTTTGCCCATGGTATCAACAGTTCACACATAGCAATCCGGCTTGATTGTGGATCAATCAATCGATTCCACCATACCAATTGCACCACTCGCCTCACTATAGAATTCAGCAACAGCAGCAATACCTCCACTGTTCACCTTAGCAAGTCCAGTACAAATATCACCCCCCACAGCATCATCCACAAGTCGACCACCTATGCCAGCAAAAGGCCTAACCTCCAGCCCAACTATCTAGCAATCGATATGGCGATCAGGTGTGGTAACTTCATCCATGTAGCCTTTGGAGCATGTAGTAATTCTTCCAGTGCCATCACAATCGATCCCAATTCAGCTCACAGCTAGAAGCATTGTGCCAGGAACAGAAACCCCAAGCTATAGGGAGTGCAAACTCGTGCAGGCCTACTATGTCAATCTCACCTCTAATGAGGTGGATGGAGCGGTCGTAAAAGCCCAAGTGGACTCAATGCTCCAAGACCTGGAAATTTTATTCAAAGAGTAGCTCGCCGTGTTAGTAGAGGATGCAGCGGAACAGGACAAGACAAGGAAGGGAAAAGCAATACCACCGAGTAGAGTACAATACTTGTGCCACATGAGCTCAGAGATCATTTGGCCATTATGTCCCTTGAAGAGTAAGAATCAGTCTTCGCTAGAACAGGAGAGTTAATATCCCAATAGTTGGGAGGTAGGTCTAGATGGTTTTTACAACCCAAGCCTCATCTTAAGTAAGGTGAGGGTAAAAAAACTCTGATTTAGGCTCGACAGAGAGCCCAGGCAGTGGCTGTTAGAATAGTCAGTAAGGTGGCAATTGCCAAATAAAGTCATCTCAGCGGAAAACTACAAAAAAATCAGAAAATTTAGAAAAAAACAACATACATCAATAAAGACATGGCAGTGGTAGAGGCAGAACATCCTAATCCATCAACAGGCTCAGAGAATGTCAGTGTAGTGGCCACCCAACGCCACTACAGGAATACATGAGTCAATATAACTCTCCTCAAACACCGACAAAGGCAAGAGTCAGAACAGATCCTCTCTTTTGATGTCATAGATCCCACATTTGAACGAGAGATCCTGTCCGAGTTCATAACCTATGAAGAGAAGGATGACATAGGCACAGATGAAAATGATGACTCACCACCATAATTTTAGCACTATGTCAATGATCCGAATGGCCCTAATCTCCATGTCAAGGAAGCAACGAAGCTCGTCAATATTGGCACAGCAGATGATGTCAGAGAGTTACGCATCAACGCCAGGTTGACCCCTCAAGCCAAGGCAAAGTTCATTGCTTTCCTTAAAGAATACATAGATATCTTTGCCTAGAGTTATGATGATATGGTTGACCTAGATGTCAAGGTAGTCGTGCACACTCTGCCATTAAAGCCCAATGTCAAGCCAATTAAACAAAAACTCCGAAGATGGCGACCACAATGGCTGCTTAAGCTCAAGGAAGAGATCATGAAGCAACACAAGTCGACTTTCTCATGGTTGTTCTTTATCCAGAATGGCTTCCTAATGTCGTTCTAGTGTCAAAGAAAGATGGACGGGTCCACATGTGCATAGTTTACAGAGATCTTAACAAGGCGAGCCCGAAAGATGACTTCCCATTACCTCACATCAACGTCCTAGTGGAAACACCGTAGGACACAAGATGCTATCATTCATGGATAGTTTCTCAGGCTATAATTAGATCAGAATGGCAAAAGAAGATATGGAAAAGACATCAATTATCACTCCCTAGGGAATCTTCTATTATAGGGTTATGCCATTCAGGTTGAAGAATGTAGGTGCTACATATCAGTGAGCGATGATAGTGCTTTTCCATGACCTCATACACCAAGAAGTCGAGGTTTATATGGATGACATGATCACCAATTCAAGAGAACCCAAAGACCACTTGACCTGCTTGAGAAAACTATTCGATCATTTGCGGAAGTATAAGCTTCCTCTTAACCCTAGTAAATGCATATTCGAGGTGTCATCTAGAAAGCTCCTCAGTTATTTCATCAATTAGAGGGCGATCAAGGTGGATCCTAGCAAAGCAAGAGCTATCATTGAGATGCCACCTCCCAATACAGATAAAGAAGTCTGAGGACTATTAGGGCAACTACAGTATATTAGCTAGTTCATTGCCCAACTTACATTGATTTGCGAACCAATCTTCAAGCTCTTGAGAAAGAATGCTAAGATCAGCTAGAACGAGGAGTGCCAAGCAGCTTTCGACAAGATCAAACAACTTCTAACAAGGCCTCCAGTTTTGTTTCCACCAGTACCAGGGGGACCACTACTCTACTTATCAGTGACACAGCATTCCATGGGTACAGTATTGGGCCAGTACGACAAGTCAAGACACAAGGAGAGAGTCATTTACTATCTAAGCAAGAAGTTCATCGACTACGAAGCCAAGTACACCACAATTGAGAAAGTCTGCCTATCCCTTGTCTAGGCCACACAATGTTTGAGACATTATATGATTGGCGTATCCTATCCTACTTCTATGCCGCCATGACTCAATGAAATACCTGTTTCAAAAATCGACATTAGTAGGTAGATGTGTCAAGTGGCAAGTGTTATTGTCTCAATATGATATCACCTTTGTCATAAAGTCTATAAGGGACAGGTTGTAGCAGATCACTTGGTCAATTTACCCATGCCAGAATACAACCCTTGCAGACTTAGTTCCCTGATGAGGGCATACTATTCACCATAGATGACTCAGAATTGAAGGAGCTTAGAAATGAGAAGCAATGGCATCTTTACTTTGACAAAGCAGTTAATAAGAAGGGAATGGGCATTAGTGCAGTCTTAGTAATGCCACAAGGCTAGATGACACCCTATGCTAGGAAGCTAAGCTTCAAGTGCACAAACAATGAGGCCAAATACGAGGCATGCATACTTAGATTCCAAGTTGCGTTGGAACTTGGTGTGCGAAAGTTGCAGGTTCATGATGATGCCATGTTGGTCATTTCCCAAGTCAACGGTAGTTAGAAGACTAAGAATCTGAAGCTGGTACCATACCACACTCATGTCTTGGGGCTCATGGTAAAATTTGAAGAAATCCACATCTCTTTCAAGAATAGAGCCAAGAACACCTATCCAGATGCCCTAACAACACTAGCATCCTGGCTCCTAATATTAGAAGATCATACAGTAAAAGTTTTGGTTACCCGTGAAGATCAACCAACACACTGTATGAGCATAAAAGAGGCTGATACAATAGAAGAGCTCCTGTGGTATCATGACATCAAAGTCTTCTTGGAGACTGGAGACCTTCCCTCTGACACATCAGTTACAAACCAAAGAACCATGATGTGCCTGGCGTCAAAGTATGTACACAGTGCTAGACACCTGTACTGAAGATTGTATAGCAAGATGCTTTTGTGTTGCCTAAGCAAGAAGGAGGCCGATGCCGTAATGCTGGAAGTCCATATTGGAACATGTAGGCCACACATGAATGGAGTGTTGTTAGCCAAGAAATTTATGTTACAAGGTTACTTTTGGTCAACCATGGAGGTGGATTGTTGTCATTTTGTTCGAAGATGTCATGCTTGTAATATCCATGGAAATTTGATCCACGCTCCCCCACAGCAACTGCACAGCATGACCTCACCATGGCCTTTATCCACCAAGGGGATCAATGCCATTGGTGCTATCCATCCAGCAACTTCTAATGGGCATCATTTCATCCTGATGGCTATCGACTATTTCAATAAATGGGTAGAAGTAGCCTCCTACAAGATGGTCACCACTGTTGTAACAGAGAAGTTCCTCAGAAATAATATCATAGCTCATACAGTGTCCCACACGCAATTATCTCTGATAATGGGAAGAATTTCACTGCCAAGTGGATCGAGGACTACCAGCAAAATTTCCAAATTCGACATCATTGATCCTCTCCTTACTGCCTGCAGATGAATGTTGTAGTGGAGTCAACCAATAAGAACCTTGTCAAGATACTGAAGAAAATGGCAAAGACTTATAGAGATTTACATGAGAAACTCTGGTATGCTTTGTAGGCTTATAGGACTACTATCTATACATCTACAGGAGCAACCCAGTATTCATCAGTCAACGACATGGAGGCAGTTTTACCTGTCAAAGTTGAGATCCTGTCCCTTAGAGTTTTAAAAAAAGCAGAGCTAGAAGAAGTTGAGTGGATTGAGGATCGCTTTGCTCAGTTGAATTTGATTAATGAGCACAGGCTACAAGCCATGCATCATGCCCAGTGCTATCAAAAACGTATGGCCAGGTCTTATCAGAAGAAGGTTCGACCCCAAGTTTTTGCACCAAGGGACCTAGTTCTCCACGCAATCAATCTTCCAGATGCTCGTGGCAAGTTTCGGCCCAACTGGCATAGCCTGTTTGTTGTCAAGCACGTTGTCTCTAGAGGCACTGTTATCCTCGAGAATATGGACTAGGCGAAACAATCAGAACTAGTCAACACATGCTACCTGAAAAAGTGCTACCAATGACTAGAGGCTATATCGTTATCTTGGCAAATCCTACCAACACTACACATCTTCTGTTACACATCTTCTGTTTGCACACCCTTACCCACTACATTCATATATATGCTATCCACTTCTACATTCATGCATTTTACCTAATGTTTGCACATACATTCACTCTTTGCATTGCATCTCTCTTCACGCATACATAATGCATCCACAGCATTCCACATTGTCATCATCAGCATGGCTCGATAAAGAAAATCGGAAAGATTGGTTTGTTGTGGAAGGGGTCGTTAGTTGCCCAAAAGACACTATCACAATGTCCTAGTGAGATAGGGAGCCACCACTCACTAAGAACCTAGTGAAGTGGTCAAACTGCTTATGGCCAAACCTCTCTAGAAGGAGATAAAATGATAGGCTAAGAGAGAGAGCATGAGCCAGAAAAGAATATAACAGCAATGAAAGGGCACAAAAAGAAATGCAAAGACACAAGTTGAAGACCAATGCAAGCCCTAGAGAGAGAGGCATGTAAGCTCGCTCTATCCCCAAACGCAAACTTAGAGAGGAGTAGAAGTGTGCCTGAGAATGCCTCCCCCCACTACCAAGGGACTAGCCATCCCTTTCTTGCAGCTTTTCACCACTAAACTAGGTCCAATTGCCTCCAAGACAATAGAGGAGCAAACCTACGTGCCTATGAGGGGAAAAACAAAAGGTATCCAAAAAAGAGTAGGCAAGAGGCCCACGAAGTTTGATGTGGAGCTGGGATCTCATCGCCACACAGTACACCACTGTCATCTCAAAATGTTTCCCAAAGAGCCACCAACTATCTAAGCATTCAGATAGAGTCCTTTGAAGTAAGGGTATTCCCCATTTCTACATTAAACAGGCAATAACGATCTTCCATGATTGAGGGTAATTCGAATAACATACATACATCCTTCACTCATGAATGTCTTCATCATATCATCTCCACTTTCATGCGTTGGCTTTGTCAGGGTTCATTGCGTTTTAACCAAAGGCATGCTAGCTACCCTTATGGTTACAAGCCATCGAAAGGATATCTTCGACTAAGGGCATGTCAGCTACCTTCTGATGGAACCCTCCAACATCCTCTACCAGGGGCATGTGAACTACCTTTTGGTAAGACATCAATAGCCATTCACCTTCAACCAAGAGCATGTCAACTACTTTTTGGTAAAGCTTTTTCGACCAAGGGCGAATCAACTACCTCGAGATCAACTAGTGCTCAGCTATCACCACCGTACAGGAATTTGGCAGGTGATCAGTAAAAAGAATTTCCTGGCAGAACTGAGAATAGATCTAAGGTAGTTAAATCTAGGTAGCCATAGAGAGGGGTAAAACAAACATTTTCAGGGCATATTAGTCTAACTATGACAACAATCACAAGCAGTTGTAGTTGAAGATCCTCTAAGCCACACGTGTGGACTAGCTAACTACAAGCATAGCCTTCAGACCATCTCCAAAATAAAGAGAGGTTGTTGCAGTCCCTGACATCCGGAGACCGCGACCAGACCACGTAGCTGTGTTGCACGGTAGGGCTGTGCAGATTGGTAAGGACTAAATTCCAGAGCTAGCTAGTTATCATTGGAGTTTTAAGAATAGATATCAGGAAAAATGAGGGGACAATGGAATACTTGTAATACTGAAAACAAAGGCTACTCATTATGGTTAGAGGTCCTAATACAAGGGTCATAAACAAGCTTTGAGATTACAATTCATGTTAGGTCCTCAATCATCAGAACTCGTCCATGGCCTCTCGGAACTTTCGACATCACTGAATAGAGGCGCACCTAGAGCTATTTCTCTAATAGGCCAGGTTTCACAGATGTGGGCCAGGTATCCTAGAGTACTGTCGTAGCCTATCACCAAGGCCAGATTAGAGGAATGGACACCAATAAAAAGCCATTGAGCTAGATTAGTCGTCATATTCTTGAAGTTCAGGGGATACAACTGGAAAAACACTGGTATCGGACCCTACTAGAAGGCATCCTGACAGAACCCAAACTAGCGAAGAACTTAGACTAGATGATACTCCACCCCTCTAGTCAAGCCAAGGAGCATGATCAGTCGCATGTCAGTGTCATTAAAAGATATAGCAAATGGCTTAACAACAAATGGAATGATGCGTTAGGTCACTTGGTCGTCAATAAGGTTTGCCAATCGGTCATAAAACGTACAGATGCTCTCAATGGTCCTAGCGTGACCACTTCTACGGTATGCCTCGAACGTAGATCTCTAAAGGCACAAAATCTACACACCCATGTGAGCTGCTAGCCAAACCTGCCAAATGGTAGATTAGTAAGGAGATTGCATAAGCAACGATAGGAATGGACATTATTTACCTGCAATAGAGCCCTACATCCATAGAAGTGGCGACAGCGATGCAAAATTTGGTCTAGGCCCTGATATGTCTCGGTCAGAATAATGGGAGTTAGATCAGTCTACCTAGTAGCTATGGCTAATGCAACCTTGGCCACATCAATCTATACAGTCGTCCGACCATGGCTAAAGATTAGTTCCTTAAAGAAGCGTGTGACAAATCCGCGAAGCCACAGCTCATCTCCTAGTTCAGCCCGCCTTTACATCACCTCACCAAAATAATCCAAGCAAAGCATGGGTACAGAACTATGACCATGCCGGTGGAACCACCCGACTCCTCATGCGTGGAAGCACACAAAGAATCCCGATAAGGTCACGACAAAGATGGTGAATTCGAGGAAGGATACTTGACGCAAAAACATCAAAGCAAAACAAAAGAAATGGATAAAGAAAAGAAAACAGAGTCACCACCTAATGTTTTTAAACCAGAAAGACGAGGAAAACCTAATGCATAAAAATGCAGAAGAAGAAGTAAAACGAATGCAAATGACTGGATGAATGTGTGTGCATGCTCCATGGTTAATGGATGCAATACATTTGTCATTACGGGCCAGAGAAAGGGTAAGGACCCCAATAACACATAGGGAAGGTATTCGACACTTGTATACGCTAAATGGATCGATCTTTCTTGGCTAATCACTCACACGTGTGGCCTATCCTAAATGCATGCTCGCTCATTACCTAACACTTGATGCCTTGTGGTGGATGGATTCTATATGTCAAAATGCAGGGAGATAATGCGATTCAAGTGAAATTATGCCATGCCTAATGCTACACACTAAAACATGGGGAAAACCATGTAATACAGGTGAAAAAGTGCTAGCCTAAGTGCTTAATGCAAGGATGTAGGCAAACATAGGAGGATCATTCAAGAAAAACAAGTCGAAGGACCAAAACACAAGGAGACTTGATACTTTCACGACGAAGATGGTGAATCTGGAGAAGAAGACTAGGCTCGAAAACACCAAGGAAGGATAAGAAAGGATAAGGAAAGGAGTCGCCACCTAGTCTTTTAATGGAAAGATGAGGAAAACCAAACACAAAGGAAAAAAAACCAAAAGAAACCTAGGCGAAGAAAAACATATGCATGCTCCATGCCTAATGAATGTAGTGCACAAATCAATGCAGGCCAAAGAAAGGGTAAGAATTCTTGTTACGCTTAGGAAGGGGTTAGGCACCCCCATACGCCCGAAGAAATCAGTCTTTATAGGTTTCCTACTTGCTAATGGTTTATTATGTGTATGCTTGTCTACTTTGAATCGACATGCCTAAGATGACCATGAAAACATGCCAAATCAAAGAGAAAAAATGAATAAAAAGGAAAAAATGATAATCCGAGGGACAATGTAGGCATAGAAATTGCCACTTTACAATATGCCCTTGGGTGACAAAGAAAATCGTGAAAATCAGGAATACTCGAAAAGTGTCACGCAAATTAACAGAAACTCGAAGAAATCTAAGAAAATCAAATTGAAGAAGATAATCCTCATTCAGGTCCATGTTGGCATTGTTAAGCCTGTCAATGTACGCCCTCGGGTGATAGAAATTCAAATCAAATCAAAATCGTGAAAGTCGAAAGAAATTCGAGAAATAATTTGAAATCAAGTTTGAAATGAGTTGGAAATGTGTGCATGATGCAAGCAAGAAGGCATGAAAAAAGGCAACAAAATGTACAAAATGCATGTGTAAGTGAAAAAATGTAGATTCCAAGGGTTTGGGTGCAAAATTCACATATTCTGAATGAAGGCTGAAATTCTAAGGCTAAATCATCAAAAATGCTTAAGAAAATACTCTTTATATAATTCGAAAGAATTTAGGGGTTAAATGTGCAAAACTATGCATTTTTGGTCAAAATTAAGATTCTTAGGGTTCAACTTGCAATTTTGTCAATAAAACATGTGTTTAAAACAATACTGAAGAAATGCAAGGTTAAATGTGCAAGACAATGGACTTAAGTTTGAAAACTTGAAAATTCAGGGACTGCTCTGCAAATTTACCTTAAAAAACATGCATTCAGTGTGAAATCAGTGAAGTTTAGGGTTTAAAATGCAATTCTAACACAATTGGGTAAATATTTAAATCTCCAGGGTTTAATTTGCAATTGTGCCAGAAAATCAAGCATTCAGAAAAATTTTAATAAAGTTCAAGGTTTTTTGTGCAAAATACTGGACTTAAAGATGAATTAAAAGCAAGTCAAGGGGTTTATGTCAAATTTTAAAGCTTGGAAAACATTAAAAAAAAGTACAAGAGTCACACTACAATTTTCCAAAACAAACATTATTAAAATGATTTAAAAAACATATGTAGAGGCTTAAATGTAAGAAAAAAGGACCTAACTGTAATAAGAGTAAAATCATAGAGTTTATTCAAAAGAAACTATTATTTTTATTTTCTTTTTATAAAAAAATAAGCGACGGCCACCGACGACGAAACCCCGCCGTCGACGACCATCTGGGATGCCCTTCCGAGGCATCCCGATGCCTGATCTAGCATCCAAGCTCACTAGGAGCAAGAAAAGGAGGAGAGGAGCACATCCAACAGCTCCAATGAGGTATCCGACGGTCAGAGTTGGCTGCCCACCCCCTTCTCCATCGATGCAGCTCCGGCGACGACTTTAGAGAAGAAGGCGGCTCTAGAGGCTACAACGCAGTGTCTCTGGACTCTCGGAGAGCTGAGGACGCGAAAAGGGAGATTTTCCCCCATCTAGAAGCCAGAAGCATGTCATTGCTTCACCACCCGATTGAACTTTGGTGGTGCTCTGGCAACAACGACTACTGGGTGGAATCGAGGCTCGATACGAGCATTGGAGCTTCTGGTGAGCTGGAGGAGTGCTGTGGATCATTTCCCAGGGGTCGGAGCATCGCTGCGAAGAGCGGAGCACTGGATTGTGTTTTACTATAGCCTTCTTCCCTGGCGATGGAGAGCGCGATTCCGATGAGCTGCACCTGGTGGCCTCTGGAGGGATTAAAGCGACATCTAGAGAGGCGGTGAAGCTAGAGGAGGTCTGTCTCGAGAGGATGAAGCATGCCAGGGCACGAATCGTCCACTGGATCCGTGCCCCCACCTACGTTGTTGAAAAATTGCGTCCGACGACCCAAGAAAACCTGATTCCGACCAAGGCAGTCACCTGACGCTGCTGGAATCGGTTGGGAAAGATGGAGGAAGACCTAGGGAACTAGAATTGAGAGAAATTGAGGTCTGATGGGAGCTTACCTGAGATGACAGTGATGATGGCCACCAGAGCTCGTCGGAAATGGCCTAAAGCTTGAATTCTTCCCCTCTGATTTCAAACCTCTCTGGTTGAGAGAAAACTCCTTGGTGGCTCTCCTCTCAATTTTTCCAAATTTTTTCTCTCCTTTTATTCCTCCCCTTTTTTCCCTTGCAAATGAGGGGATATTTATTGGCTTGCAATGGCTAGGTAGGTTGTTATGGTTTGTTATGGTTAGAGTGGGAAGTAGTTAGGTTGTTATGGTGGAGTGGGAAGTGATTAAGGTTGTTATGGTGGAGTGGGAAGTGGTTAAGGTTGTTAAGGTAGAGTAGGAAGTAGTTAAGGTTGTTAATGTGGAGTAGGAAGTCGTTAAGGTTGTTATGGTGGAGTGAGAAGTTGTTATAGGTTTTTAGGGTTTTGGATTAGGTTTTGAAATAGTTTTAGGGTTTTGAATTAATTCTAGGGTTTTGGATTTGGTTTTGAATTAGTTTTAGAGTTTTGAATTAATTCTAGGGTTTTGGATTAGGTTTTGAATTAGTTTTAGGGTCTTGAATTAATTCTAGGGTTTTGGATTAGGTTTTGAATTAGTTTTATGGTTTTGGATTAGATTTAGGGTTTTGGATTAGGTTTAGGTTAGTTTTAGGGCTTTGGATTAGGTTTTGTGGATGAAATTAGGTTTGGATGTCTAGTTGGTCTTGGGGATAAGCAATTGAGAGCCCACCAACCAAGAGTCCATTCCAGAAGAGACTATTTGCCAACCTGCAAAATTGAGGTGTCTACACCACTAATACATACATGCTCTCCAAAATAGACAATGGCATATCAAATATCATCATTCAATTGTCAAACACCCATGCATCATTCAATAGTTACAAGACTGTTTTAAAGCAGAAAGCTAGATTCTTTAATCATCTTCTTAGTCATCTCCCTCACCCCTCCAAACGGTAGCAATAAGCTGGCGATCGGCCCTATAGTGTAACCTCCTAGCGGTCTGGGCAGAAGCAACTCAAGCCTAAGATGGTCCAGTAGCTGAGCTAGAGGCACTAGTCGGGTCTTCACCTCCAGACTCATCTTCCTCGTCCAGCCTAAGACTGAACTCGCCACTACTCCTAGTGACAACCTTTACCATGGGACCCGCACCTTGAAAGGCAATAGATAAGTCAAAAACAAGCATTCATATATGTAACCATGTTGGCAAATACCTCGTGCATGGCATGAAAAGCCAAATGCATGAGAACTAGAAAGGTTATGGTGAAGACTCCTAGCGAAAGGTTGAAAAGATGCAAAAAGGGAGTTGCCAACTAATCTACCTAAACGAGAGACAAGGAAAGTCGTATGAAATGCAAATGCAATGCTCTACACTTAAGGGATGCGACACTTTGGTCACTACAGTCTAGAGTGATGGGCAAGGATTCCTGTTATGTCTAAGGAAGGTGTTAGGAACCCCCACATGCCCAAAAATTCAATCTTTCTAGGCTTATCGCTCGCATATGTGGCTTATGTGTGTATGCTTACCTATGTCTAAAATGCATGCTTGATTATGCCTAAAATGCATGCTCGATGCTATGCCAAATGCATGCTCAATGCCATGTCATATGAGATGGGCAGAAAGCCATGCAACCTAATGCTCAATAATGCTATGTTAGTTCTGGTCCCCAACACAATGGCACCAATATGATTCGCTAGGGACATAGGCAAGTGGATCATGTCCGGCCAAAAGAACATTGAATAGTGTGCATCATAGCTCTAATGTATGCAAATAAGATGCGAATGCATGTATGTATGTTATGCTAAATGATATGCATATGCTCTGATACCATGCAAAACAGGTGATGGACATATGCTATTGCTCAGCCACGCCACCCAGACTCTGAACAATACGTCGATACAAAGAAATCACACTGACATAGCCCAAAAGGGTGACCGATTCATAGGAGTTTAAGTAGTAAACATCACCACTTTACTTGATGCAAAACTAATGCAAACATAAGTGTATGACTACGAAATTATGCAAGCATAACCATCGTACAACCAAGAATATGCACCATGAAAACCAAAGCCAAAAGCACCTGGGAGTGCATGCAAATTAGGGTGCAAAAATGATTGTTTGCACCCTGAAACCAGGCTGGTGCACTTGGATGGTGCTCCACTGTGATTTGCTAATGAGGTGTGCCAATCTGGTGCGTTGGGTTTGTGCTCCAATCTGGTGTGCTAGGTTGGTGCTCCAAACTAGTGCACTATCGAGGTGCATCATAGATGCTCTATTTTAGACAGTAAGCTTGATCATCAGAAATGCTGGATTTTGGCTATCGAGCAAGGCAACCAGCGACCTGGGAAGTATGAGGGAAGTATGATGAGTGTGCCCTAGTGCTAGAATGGGGTTCTACAATGCATGGGTGCTTATACGATGACCCATGGCAAGGAACTTGGACTGTAGGCTCCTTAGAGGCTCGTCGGCACTTCTAGTGGATTGATGGGGCAAGCATGGATGCTATGTGGTGTGATGCAAACCCTTTTCTGGCCTTCTCCATGCTTTGCCAGAGATGACAGCTAGAAATGGCATATAGATGACATGTTTGCATGCATAATCCCAGGCAAACGTAGAAAACATGCAACAAAACACAATGAAGCTATGTAAATGCAAAGGAAAACATGGCAAGAGCTCGCATAACAGGGTGGACGGCTTGCCTATGTCTGTGGGTTGGTTGTCTTACTAGCGAAGGCTCATGGCAGCACGGCTCGGGCTGGAATGCTCGACGACGACGGAGGCAGATGAGGACTACAGTGGTGCTATGGAAGCTTGGGAGTGGCCATAATAGAGGCGTCATGGCAAGCGGGTTAGTGCTGCCAATGGTGCAAAAGGTCCTCTACGTGGGTGGAAAAAGGCCGACCGAAAAGCTTCTGGTGGTGCTAGGGTATGATGGTTGGTTGGGCGTGGTGCGATGGCTCAGGCATGTAGTGGAGGTGGCCAAAATAGGGTAGCTACAATGGGGTTGTCTCGGTGGCAGGGAAGGTTGTGTTGAAGAGGAGAAGAGGTGCTTCAAGGTGGTGGAAAATGACTGGCCTCCCCTTAGATGCATGGAGAAGATGCTTATATGGCTGGAAGGAAAAAAGTTGTGAAGCCCAGGCATTGACGGGCGGAAATGGAATGCTACGGAGGCCAACCGTCGTGCCTGAAATACTGGCTCAGGGTAATGCACCACCTACTTGCGCCACTAAGGTGTGCCCCTTATGTGCGCCACTTTGGTGCGCCTAACACAGTTTAGGGCTCAATTCTTGGCTTTTTGGGTTTGTTTTGGTGGATTGGTGCAGGCTTAGGGTATGCTTGGAGGGTGAAATGGGCTTTGGTATTAGAATGTGTCTCATCACCACTAGTGCAAACTCTGGTGAAGTGATCATCTGCGAATGGCTGCCAAATTGGGGTGTTCACAATATAATTACAAACTCAAAATATAAATACTGAGCTATAAAGCATATTGCCAAAAATGCCTCCCATCGTGCCTAAAAAATAGAAAAGTTAACAGATAATAGTAAACAACATACACAGTGCAAGGAGTAGTCTTAGGCTAAACTAAGAGAAGCAAAAGCATTACTTGGCCCATTGTGCTTGATCGTACCAGTCCTCGAGCTTATCTCGAAACCTCTGTAGGTGATTACAAGCAGCATATCAAAACAATATATATTGCACAAAGTAGAACAAACAGACCTAATTACGAGGAGAAACAATTGCCTGAGCCCAGTCCTCTGAAAACTACATCTCCCTTTGCTCTTCCCTCAACTCCTCATCGAACAAATGGGGTTTCTTAGCCCGTTCAAACCAGTCCAGGTACTCGTCATAATCCACTAAGCTGAAAGTGTAGTGGCTCCTTTCAACAAACGTGGCCACTATGGTCGACCAGGTCGTTGCCCAGGTAGAAGCCTGCAACTCCATGTCCTTGAGGGGGGGAAGGAATGCAGAATTTGTTCGTATATTGATGATGAATGCATCCAAGAAGGTAATAAGCAGACCTCTTCAAGAAGTAGAACTTCACTTGCTTTCGGTGAAGTACCCGAGCCAAAGTCAATGGGGCCTAGTCGACCCACTCATATTGCTCAAACAACCATAGATATCCACCTGAAACATTGAAACAAGCAGCAAGTATCAAAACAGTGGATCCTCAAAACATGTTTAACAGGCAAAAGAAATAAATGTTGCACTTACGTCATCAATGCTCAGTAAGTCCAAGAGGTAGCAGTATGCATCATAGTTGTAGACGCCAGAGGCTGCCTAGTGGTCGAGCTCGCACCACTGTCTGGGTAGGGGCAAAAGATCAAAACGAATGCAAAAGAAATAGTGCCGCCTCTCCACATGCTCCATCCACCAGTACTGCAAAAACATTTTGGTTAGAAAGCAAGCAAATGCAATTATAATTTTAAACAAATAGAAAATATGCCATCACTTATCATCAAAAGTGGGTAAAGCTCAACATGGGAGTGTAGGTTCCTACAGACTACATCTGTAACATCCTAGAATTCAGAAAATATGAAATTAAGAAGTACCATCTAATTCCGGGATTAATTATTAATAGATGATCATGTTGAATGTGGCAACCTTGTGTTAGTAGTGTGATTGTCCTTTGGTGTTGATTGGTGGTTTGGTTAACTCAATTAAGGGTAGTTCAGGCGCATGTCTTAGGCGCACATGATTGGCGCACAATCCTGGCACATCCATGTGGTGCACTAAATCGATGCATGTTGGTGGCGCAGTACGGCGTAAGAGTACGCACAATGAATGCCACCAAAGCCCATGTTGGCCATACCTTATGCCTCTTCTCCCTAGCAGTGGCATTGCACCTCCATACCTTGCACCCTCTAATCCCCTGCCATGCCTTGGTGCCGACGGAATCTTCCAACTCCGTTGCCCATGCCCTGCTCACACGACGGTCGACGGTGTCGCCATCAAAGACGACGATGACCAGGGGCTTATAAATAGAGAAGGTGAGGCAAGGTGGAGGCATTGAGCAACGAGGCTAGTGAGAGAGTGAGAGTTCGTGGGCTTGAGGAGAGGGGAGGAAGAAAGTGTTGGAAGAGAGACTCATCGCTTGAGAAGAAGGAGATTTCTGGCCAACAACTAAGTACACATCCTCCTCCCTTTTTATTTCAAAACTTCAGCTTAAATCATGATAAAATGGTAGATTAGTATGTAATTAGTGGATAGTAATCTCCCTGTGAATTTATTAGGATTTATCAAGGATTTTTGGTGATTTTTCAGTTGGTCTTGCTACAGTGCCTTTTTAACGACCTCTTTGGCTTTGCGCTTTTCTATCCAAAGATTTACAAATCAGATCTTTATAAAATTTGTCCCAAATGGTAGAAGACATAGGGCTCAGTGTTTCCATTTATTTTTCGGAATTTTTCAGAGGCCGAAACGAGTCCCGCCTAAGGCTCCCACCTTCGGTGATTTCCGACAACAACTCACTGAGCTACTACTCGTGATTTTCTGCTTAGGGCACACCATGATGGTGTATGCAAGTGGCACACCATGGTGACTCACCTAGATGGTACACCATGGTGGTGCACTTGGGTGCAGTTAGTTTTGGAAATTTGTTTAATTAGTAAGTTTTGATTTGTGGAAATGATTTCTATAATGTAAAGGTTTTCAATAGATGTTTTGAAAAGGGAATGCATGTTTTCAAAAGCTTTTCCGAGGTTGAGGGACAGATCCACATGGAAGTAGGGGCATAGCCGATGGGGGTATGAGACCTCCGTGAAATCGGTATGTACCCTACGATGTGGTTGCTGATGACGGGCACAAGTAAAAAGATCGTGGCTCTTTGAGGTACTATAGGGCCCGAGTGAAAGAGACTAGTCCACCTTCTTTACCTAGTGCTGGTTAGGCCTTGGGTTATGAGTTCTGGGGTGTCCGGGCACATAGGGGCATCATGAGGATGCACCCCGTGCGTGTGTTTGTGACCTGTGTGGTCATGGTACTATGAGGCCTACGTGGTCGAGGCGGGTGGACTCCTGCGTGGGGTGGTTCACCACGATAGTGCAGTAAGGTCGGGGTTGGTGCCTCACTGTGACCATGCCGGTGGAACCCCTAGGCGCGGTTTTCCAACCTACTCAGGTGTGCGGAAGCACACGAGGAGATCTGATACGGTCATGATGAAAATGGTGAATCTGGAGGAAGAGACAAGATCCAGAAAGACCAAAGGGAAGACAAAAGGATAAGGAAAGGAGTCACCACCTAGTCTTTTAATGGAAAGACGAGGAAAACCAAGAAGAACCTCAAGAAATTCAAGAGGTAAGACAAGATGATGAATGAATGCGTGCTCCGTGCCAAATGGATAATGCAAGATGAATGCGGGCCAGAGAAAGGGTAAGGATTCTGGTTACGCATGGGGAAGGGGTTAGGCACCCCTATGCGCCCGAGAAAACTCGGTCTTTCTAGGCTTCCTA